>CATIWO010751888.1:0-21975 GCA_949673435.1 Macaranga tanarius | reverse complement strand
TTGGAGGAAATTTGGTGCAACATACTAAGTTTTCTTAAGAACTCTCACACACATATATGCATATACACATTGGAGCTGGAGAAGATCAGACCAAAATTGTGATATTTACTTACCAAATATCCACTTTGGTCCTTAATGAAATGATATTTTACCCAACTAGTCCTTAAACTTATATTTATTACAATTAAATCCCCACTTATCTTACAATCCAGTCCTTTTTATAATTTCTGCCAAGAAATCTCTTATCTTCTTCCTCCTCATTTTCTGCACACCCACACATACATATACACAATATCAATTAGATATACACATAAACAAATCAACCAATCAAAAGCTACCAAATGTCCCCTCTAAAGTCTTCCTCCATAATTACATATTATCACCAAATATCATAATAATACACATTTATCACTTATCATTTAATAATTAATATTCTAATTAAATATCACCAAAATAACTAAATGTCTCCTTAATGAAATGGGCATCTTACACATTACCCCAAAATTTTAGAGTGGTAACAATTCACTCCAAACCCCCTTTTCAATTAGATCCTTCTCTACACTTATACTCATTCTTAAACTTAAATAAGTTCATTATCTAACATGCATAAAATGTCATTCATACGTCATAAATACGTAGGCTAAAATGATGGGTGTTACACAAATACTTAAGTGTGGGAGAATTTGATTAGTGTATATTTTGTTATATTTTAGGTAGGTAATTTATGTTAATTTTAAGTTTAATTATATTAATTTGTATTTAGATAAGTTATTTATGCTTATTTTTGTGTTTGTAGGTCATTAATCAAGATTTGATGTAGATTAGTCAAAGATTTGGAGCATTAAAAGTCAATTTTTGAAGATATTGTCAACACAGGCAAATACACAGCCATGTGCCTGCCCGTGTAGCGTTCTGGACTAAAAGAGCCTGCTAGACACGGTTGAAGACACGGCCATGTGCTAGGCCATATAGTCTTCTGGAGGATATTGTTACCCTGAACATGGGTCGGGACACACCTGTGTATCA
Organism: Macaranga tanarius; assembly: GCA_949673435.1. Taxonomy (NCBI): domain Eukaryota; kingdom Viridiplantae; phylum Streptophyta; class Magnoliopsida; order Malpighiales; family Euphorbiaceae; genus Macaranga; species Macaranga tanarius. The sequence continues at coordinate 20,949 of CATIWO010751888.1, read as the reverse complement.
GGCCGTGTACTTCGCTGCCAAATTTGCTTATTTGAGACACGACTCGAGATATGGCCGTGTACGCATCCAGATATTGTATATGAGAGAGACACGGGGCGTGTATAAATTGAACATGGCTGTGTATGCGGAAGAATTAGGATTAAATTGATTTTCTTTAGATGCTAATCTGAGGGGAATTGGAGGAAGATTATAAAAGAAATAAGAGATCTCATATTTAGGGGACTTTTAGACAGAAAAAATATAACTTATTACAACATTATTGAGGATCAAGATTAGAGATTGAAGATTCGAGATAACAAGAGATTGAATTTCTTTTCTTCTTCTTAATTCTTATAATTGGTGATGAATTTCTTTTACTTATTTTTAGAGTTTAGTTTCATTATGTTAGGCTAGGTTTTTATTTATTAGGGGATTAAGGATCCTAACATGAATTAGTTAATTTTCCTTTTCAATAAATTCTTTATTCATGTGAAATTATATTTATTGAGTTTAATGCTTATTGGTGTTTGGCCAACATTAACATGATTATAATTGAGATTATGTATTGAGAGATAATAGTTTTGATAGAAATATAAATATAAATTAAGTTAATTCAGTGTTATAGATAGATTGAATTGATTTAATTCTATAAGAATTGAGATTAAACTTTATGATTTAATTAATTAAAGTTTGTAATTACAATGAGAATTGGGTTGCATAATTTTGATTAAAGATTACAAAGTAGGTTAATTAACCTTAAGAGAGGTAATTATAATATTAGATAACTCAGAATTTGTATGAATAATTGGATTAAGAAAAGGGAATTAACTAATGATTGTGAGGTGAATTAATTTTCTAATGGTTGTTTTAGATTTGGTTAATTGATTTCAAAATTAAGGTTTATATTTTTATTTAAGTTTTAATTAGTTATAGCTGAATTGATCATCATATCTGTGAGCTTTAAACAATGGGAGATAGATTGGAAGGTGGATAGATTGGAATCTCTGTGGGAATGATATCTTTATTACTACTTGTCGATTCTATATACTTGTAGAGTCTTTACCAAATAATGGTATATGCGTCAAGGCAACTAAGGCTACATGAGTAGAACTACCCCACACATGACCTGGAATTGGCACCAGTAGTATTCGTATTAAAAATATGGAGGCACTACCTGTACGGAGTTACCTATTAGATATTCACGAACCACAAGAGCCTGAAATATGTCCTAACTCAGAAGGAATTAAACCTAAGATAAAGACGTTGAGTGGAGCTATTGAAAGATTATGACTGCACGATTGAATATCACCCAGGAAAAGCTAATGTAGTTACGGATGCGCAGAGCCATAAATCAGGCGGCAGTTTATACCATATCTGTATAATAATAATGCCGCTGTTGATAGAGCTAAGGAAATTAAATGTTAAATTTACAATAGATACTTCCTATGGAGTCTTGGCTACCTTGAAGGTAAAGCCGGTACTGATAGAGAAAATAATAGCAGCATAACGCATGGATGAAGAAATAAGGAAGCTGTGTGAGGATGCAAAAAGTGGAAAGGTGAAAGAATTGAATTGTAGTAAAGAAGGAGTTTTAAAGTTTGGAAGTAGATTAAGTGTGCCAAATGTAGAAAAACTAAGATGAGAAATAATGGAAGAGGCACATTTTTTAGCACATGCTATGCATCCAGAAAGCATGAAGATATATAGAATGCTGAAAGAAAATTATTGGTGGAAAGGAATGAAAAGTGATGCAGCAGAGTTCGTATCTAAGTGTTTGACATGTCAACAAGTGAAGGCTGAACACAGGCATCCTATAGGATTACTACAATTCTTGCTGATCCCTGAATGGAAGTGGGAGCATATCATAATGGATTTTATGGTAGGATTGCCAAGGACCCAGCAGGGATACGATGTCGTTTGGATGATCGTTGACTAATTAATGAAGTCAACACACTTCTTATCGGTCAGGACCAGCTACAATTTGAATAAGTTGGTGGAGCTTTATGTGAAGGAGATCATAAAACTGTATGGAGCCCAGTGTCGATCATATCTGATTGAGATCCTAAATTCACATCACGATTCTGGCCGAGTCTACAATAAGCATTCGGTACTAAATTGAAGTTTAGTATAACTTTCTATCCTCAAATGGATGACCAATCTGAACGTACCATCCAAATTTTAGAAGATATGCTTAGAGCAAATGCGTTAGAATTTGGAGGTAATTGGGATAAGCAAGTGCCATTGATAGAATTTACTTATAATAACAGCTATCAGAGTAGCATAAATATGGCCCCATTCAAAGTGCTATATAGAAGGAAGTGTAGAACCCCTATTTATTGGGAGGAAGATAGAGAGAGAAAGTTATTAGATCCAGAGTTGGTACAGATAACTATAGAAAACCATCGTATAGTTCAAGTCAACTTGAAAATGGCTCAAGATTGACAAAGAAGCTATGCCAATCTGAAGCGAGCTGATATCGAGTATAGTGTTGGTGAGAAAGTGTTTTTGAAGATATCCCCATGGAAAGGTATGCTGAGATTTGAAAAGTACGATAAGCTAAGCCCAAGATTTATCGAACCATACGAGGTGACCGAGCGTGTTAGGCCAGTAGCCTATCGACTGGCTTTACCCCCAAGCTTGTCTAGAATCCATGATATTTTTCATGTATCGATGCCGAAAAGGTATAAAGTGACCCTTTGCACATACTACAAGAACAACTGATAGAACTAAAAGAAAATTTGAGAAGAAGAGTCGGTATCAATCATAGCCAAGGATCAAAAGATACAGCACAACAAAGTTATTCTACTAGTCAAAGTACTATGGGGAAATCACCCACGTGAAGAGGCCGCATGGGAGCGAGAAGAAGATATGAGGTATCGGTATCCACAGTTATTTCTGTAAGAAATGAGTTGAGTGTATTAGCATTCTCAAATTTCAAGGATGAAATTTTATAAGTGGGGGAGAATTATTGGTGTGATGAATATTGTATTTGAGTAGGACTAAATTTTATAAAAAATAAGTTTGATTGAAGGATTTAATTTATATGGGAGGAAGTGTAGAACCCCCATTTGTTGGGAGGAAGTTGGACAGAGAAAGTTATTAGGTTTGGAGTTGGTACAAATAACTACGGAAAACCATCGTATAGTTCAAGTCAACTTGAAAATGACTCAAAATAGACAAAGAAGCTATGCCAATCTGAAGCGAGCTGATATTGAGTATAGTATTGGTGAGAAAGTATTTTTAAAGATATCCCCGTGGAAAGATGTGCTGAGGTTTGGCAAGCACGACAAGTTAAGCCCAAGATTTATTGGACCATACGAGATGACCAAGCGTATTAGGCCATTAGCCTATCGACTGGCTTTACCCCCAAGCCTGTTTAGAATCCATGACATTTTTTATGTATAGATGCTGAAAAGGTACAAAAGTGACCATTTGCACGTACTACGAGAATAACCGATGGAACTAAAAAAAATTTGAGCTACGAAGAAGAGCTAGTATCAATCATAGCCAAAGATCAAAAGATACAGTGCGACAAAGTTATTCCACTAGTCAAAGTGTTATGGAAAAATCATCCACGTGATGAGGCCACATGGGAGCGAGAAAAAGATATGAGGCATCGGTATCTGCAGTTATTTATGTAAGAAATGAGTTGAGTGTATTAGCGTTCTTAAATTTTAAGGATGAAATTTTCTAAGTGGGGAAGAATTGTCGGTGTGATGAATATTATATTTGGGTATGACTAAATTGTATAGAAAATAAGTTTGATTGAATGACTTAATTGAAAATAATTAAGTTTGGGGACTAAAGCACAGTTTGGCATTAACCACCCAAATACACCAATAATAGAATTTGAATAAAAAAACGTGTTGAGAGCGGAGGAGGTGGTGTGATGAATCACCACCTCCATGTAAAGGAAAACGGAAGTGAGGCGCTCTGGTACCATTTGGTACCAAATAAATAAAAAAAGAAAAAAGAAAGGGGTGAAGTGAGAAACTAAAGGAGGAGTTATCTTCCGTCACTCTATATGCAACACAGGAAGCTAAAAGGATAAGAAGAAATCAATGATGTTTGTGAGTGGACTTTCTTCTTCAAAACCCTATATTTTTCTTTTGATAAACTAATGATTTGGTTGACGTTTTGATTGATTGAATAGAATTGAAATTTGTTCGGTTTTTTATTTAAATTCAAATTTTTAAACATTGCACATGGTGAAGAGGTGACGCCTCTGTGTATAGAGGCGGCGCCTCAGCCCTTTAAGGCCCAAGAGGAGATGCCTCTAAGGCATAAAGGCGACGCCTCTGTTGGTTAAAGAGGTGACGCCTTATTGCTTCTTCAAGCGGCACCTCTATAATTCAAATTTAAGAGTGATGCCTCTGTGAGCCATTAGGGCAGTGTCTCAGTTGTTTGAACTTGCATGGGTGGCGCCTCAGCCCTTTAAGGCTCAAGAGGTGACACCTCTGAGGTACAGAGGTAATGCCTCTGTTGGTTGAAAAGGTGAGGCCTCACTGCTTCTTCAGTCGGTGCCTCTGTAATTCAAATTTAAGGGCGATGACTCTGTGATCCATTAGGGCGGTGCCTCGGCTATTTGAACTTGCATGGGCGGCGCCTCAGTAGGTGTAGGGGCGACGCCTCTGCCTATTTTAGAGGCAAACATATTTTTGAAAGTAAATTTGATGAGAACTGCTTCACTAGTTGAACCACATATTGTTTCTGAAAAAACCTATTTGACTGAGAATGTAATTCACTGGTGGAATGTGTTACTGATGTGTGAAAATGATTTAATAATTAAAGGGTTGCAGTAAGACCGTGCCCGGAATATGACAGGGTTCAATGAGATGTAAGACTGTATCCGGGACACAGTGACTTATGTTATTTCCTGTATCTGGGATACAGTGATATGAGATTTATGAAAGTCTTTGGGGCTACTCTGAGTAGTTTATGATAATGGTATGCATACCTGGCTCGAACCTTCAATGTGCTGATTGGTATCCACCACATTGATAACAACCTAATTATATATTGTTTAAATGAATAATTTGTGATATATATATATATATATAATTGGAACGTCTATGGCTTGACTTTTTGGTATACAGGTTTTATCTAACCAACTTTACCCTATTTTATTTAACTGCTTAAATTGATTAGTTTAAAATTACCTTTATTATTATTTTGAGATGTTTATCTATTTAGCTACCGGGAGTGTGTTGTCTAGTTTACTCACTAAGTATTTCATACGGAAATACTCACCACTCCCTTTTGTAAAATTATTTTCTTTTCAGCCTAGTCACCATGTACATATTTGTATAGAGTATAGATGACCATCCACTGGGTCGCGCAGACCTTGGACGTATAGGGGGATGAGACAGAGATCATCTACTATATCCACCATGATGCAAACACAGATCTATCATTCTGAATTTCCATTGAGCCTATACCAATCAAGTACAGTTCCCATACACAGAGGTTCAAGTTCTCAGATGGATATTTGACTGCCAATACTGTGTGCCATGAGACCACTACTAGGGTTCAAGTCTCCTTGACTTGGACCTAGTTTATGCTGTTACTGCTGACCACCTACTTTTTCCAGTTGTGGGATGAACGATAGGATTGTAGCTACCATTTTTGAGTATGTATACGGGTGGCTCGTCCTAGAGAAGTTAGGCTACCACCCTCTAGGGTTGATAGGGCTTTTTCTGATCCTTTTGGTGTATCATTTTTATATATTTTGATAGCCCCTTTCCCTTAGTCTTCTCCAACCGCAGAACAATAGCTATGTATATTATTTGCTTGTGTATATATATATATGTATATTATTTTATCCCTTATGATGAGTATGTTTCTTGCCATCTGATGATTTTGTTGAATGATATATTTAAAGTTATCGTATTCGTGAGATTTAGAATAAGTGGCATAATTGCTGTTAACCCGTATTGTAATTGAGATAATCATGATAATATTGAATAATTCTAACTTAGAAGTGGTACATCTCCATACTGTTACTCCATGCTGGACAGTCTGGATTGTACGCCTGTCCGACGTGGGTGCCGGTGGGGAGGGGTGTCACAATAAATAAATAAATAAATATATATATATAACAATCATTTTTTATTTCATTAAATTATTCTATTAGTTAATATTTGAATGGTAAAAAAATACTAATAAATCACAGATGAAAGTTCAATGGCAAAGGGTCAAAAATTAAGTAGTATAATAGTATAATTTTCTTTAAAATATTAAATAAAGAATTTAATATTTATTCCTCCTATTTTTTAAAAAAATAAAGGAAGAGAAAATTTACATGAAACCACTTAGCCATTATTTTTTTATTTTTTTGAATTTTGAATTTTGTAGAGTTCATTAGAATATAACTAATCTAATTTAATTCGGATACAATAATAAAAATAATAAATATATGAAACCGTTCAATCAATATATTTTTATTTTGTGGGTTTTTTTATCTGAATCATTGGTATACAGAGCTTATTGAACCCTTACTAATTCAATTCGATCTGAACATGACCATAAGGGTAACAAAGATTTTCTAACAATTATTTAATATAATTACGTTTACTATGTTTCGAAATATCATTTAAGTGAGAATAGCCCATGTCAACTGATTCCAACAGTTGTTGGTATTTTTTTTTTATAATAATAAGAGATTCTTATCTATGTTGATCTACTATATCTAGGTTAAATTTATGGTAGATATTTTAAATATTTTCTATTTAATTAATAAAAATAAAATATATTTTGGAAAAATTACATAAAAAACTTCAACCTTTTAGTGTATTTTCCAAATAAGCCAAATGAATTTTTGATTGCAAATGTAACCACTAACTTCCAAAAATTTACAATCAACACCCTCTGTCTGTTTGAATTAATATAATGCAGACATTACTATTAAAAAATTACTTTTTAGTGTGCAACAAGAAAAAGTGGGGCCACATATAACTCTTTTCTAAGGGTCATATGTAACAAAATTCCAACTAAACAAGCATCATTCCTAGTCCAATCATCATAAAAAGTTTAGTTGGATACCTAAAAGCTCCAACAACTTTAAGCATAATTGCCATATGCAGATCACAAGCATTCCCAAAACTTGTATAATAGTAATTTTTCCCATCACTAACAACATTAGTAACAAAAGGTGAAAACATAGGAGAAGGACCTAACATTTTATTATTTGACAAAGAAACATTAATCAATTCATGAAGGGAGAGCAAAAAACAGGAACAACTCTAGTAAACTAATTATCTTTAAGTTGCAAATGAATATGCTTTTAGAATCTTGGTGGAGTTGACTATTCCGACCATCATTTACACACTATATATCTGCATGGTTTAACCAACACATTGTCATTCGCAACTTAGGGTTCTAGTTCCCTAACTGCAATGGCCATTTTTGAATCAAAAGATAGAGTAGGCTTGAATAGAGATGAAGGAATAAAGCTTGTAATCGAAGCGATATGCTCTGGTGTATTCAATGACTTGGGAATTGAAGCAATGTTGATGTTTGTGTTATCGCAAAAGGACATAAAGAACACTTAAGGAACCACTTATTACTAAATCCACACACCTATATCAATCTTAAGAGGCTATGTTTTTCCAAAGAAGACCGAGATGCTCCTGACCAAAATCGCACCATTGAAGGAGCCATTAAAAGTGATGAATGAAGGTAAATTAGTAAACTGATCCTAATGTAGCCAAACTTGAGACAATTGGGTTATTGAAGAAAGCACATCAATGGTGCCAGTAAAACCAATTTGCTAATTATTAACCCACAAATTCTAAATCCTAGAATTAGATAAAGAATGGGGTAAAGGGCTATTTAAACTTATTATAATGTAGGTGAAAATTCTGCAAACTAGGTAAAGATACAAAAAAAATATCAAGAATAGAACCAATAAAGAACCCAGAAAGAATAAATGTGAAATTATTGATATTAAAAATCAAAGTTGCAAATTTGAAAGATTTGGAAGATCCCCATTAAGCTGATTGCAGTGAAGAAAAAGGGCTTTGAGATGGGTAAGAGTAGATAGGTCTGAAGGAAGGATACCATAAAGATTTTTATTGGAAAGATTAATGGAAGTGACTCTGTTTGATGAATCGCATTATATCTCATACCAGTCACAAAACCTGTAGAAAACTTCATAGACCAAGAACTGGGCAATGGGGACAAGTAAGAGGCAAGTTTGAATATGATGGCACCGTCGTCTGTGGCAGCGGATAAAATAAGGAGGTGAGGAAGATGAAGAGAAAATAGTGACTCATCGAAACGTGGCATTATATATTTTTTATTTTTTTTTGTTATTTTTTACACTAAATACATTCAACAAGGGCCCCATCGGTACTGCTTTAAATAATTATGTCAGCATTCTATTAACTCAAATAGATGGATGGTGTTATTTAAATTTTTGGAAGTTGGTGGTTATATTTGCAACTAAAAATTGGATTTACTTTGAAAATACGCCAAAAGGTTGAAGTTTTTTTATGTAATTTTTTTCTATATTTTTATATATAAAATCACAAAATATGTTAAATTCGAAATGAATAATGATAACTGTAACATCAGAGAGAAGGGAAGAAGTGCATTGCTCCTGGACTTCTCATGTGTTTAAAAAGCCAAGCAAAATATTAAAAAAAAGGGAAAATTTCATGTTGGTCCCACATTGGCATCATATCAGCTCCCATCTTATCAAACAAAATCTGACGGCTGATATTGATTCCTTCGATTCGTCGACTCTTGCAACACGTTTTATGCTGACTTTTCAATCAACTAAATGGGACCTACTTTTGTTAACGTGGGACCCAAAAACAAATAAAATACTGCTAAATTTCGGGACAGGTTCATCATTTTCTACCGTCTGATTATTTTAGGCCGTCATCACATAATCTATTGATGACCGTTGGATTATTTCAGTCTCTCATCAGGACCATTGCGATCTGGAACACAGTTGAACATGGCGACAAAAAAGACCGAAGGGAGCAAGTGGAAATGACCAACTAGACCGTAACAGCAGGAGTGAATGTAGCAATTTTGAGTGGTTATTTTAGTCAAAGTACTAGTGTGGAGTCTAAAGTCATTGTGGTCGTGGTGGCCTTACCCTGTTTGGAAATTAAGCAATCCACTCGCGTTTGTGGCGCGTGAAGCAGCTGAACTGTCTGCAAGCAAACAAGCAAGTGTTATGATACATTTGAGCCAAAAAAAAAAAAAAAAAAGAAAAAAAAAGAAAGTGTTATGAGATTAGAAAGTGTTTTTAATTCACTGATATATAATTTACAAAATTTGAAAAATTTTAAGTTTAAATAATAAATTTAATTATTAATACACTTTATTTTGATTTAGAAAAAAAAAATATAATCCTTCCACCCATGACCCATCAAATATGATTTCTTTTTTCTTTTGAGAATAATGAATTATGGTCTAATTGCTCATCCAATGAAGTTAACATTTATTATAGCTAATAATACTTTCTAATATTACACATTAATGTTTTGTGATTAATTATTGTACTTTATTGCAATCTACAATATATTATCTTACACTTTTCTTTATAAAAAATCAATGGATATTTTTTAAATTTTCTAAATTTAAAATTTCAATAAATACAAAAATAAAAAAGTAAATATTTTATAACTATTGTTTTAATATATTGTTATTGGTCTTTAAAATAATTAAATTGTATAATGTTAAATTTAAGATCGTATTGCAGTCTTTTACTGTACTTTGAAAATAATAGTTCTAAATACCATATAAAAAAGTATAAAATACCTTAAACTTAATTTAAATGTTAGTCATACATTTTTTTTTAGAATTTAATAGAAAAGTTAGTGTTTATACAAAAAGATCCTAATGAATTCTGAAAAAAAGTATTTTTACATAAACATGAACAATTATAAAATGGCGTCTTTCATAAATAACTCAAGTAGTAAAATGTGTAGATATCAAATGTGGAGACTAAAATTCAATTTTTCACCTTCTATTTTTTTTTATGATAAAAAAATTAAACCACTTCAATAACTAAAAAATAATTATAAAATGACATTTTTTTTTAAAAAAAAAAAGACAATTGCTAGAATAGTAAAAAAAAAAAATTGCTAGAATAGTTGTTCACCATTTTAATGAATAATAGAGCAATTATAGAACAGAATAGAATAAAATACCCAAAAATAATAGAGCCATTAAAGAACAGAACAGCCAAAATCATCACTCATTTATGATCAAAACAATAAATTCAACACTTACCAAGCCAGTTACAATTCAATTATAGTTGTAATTTTTTTTTTTTGAACCTTTCAATTATAGTGTAATTAATTGGTATAGTAGGACCATTTGTCTTTTTCACTTTTGCATTTTCATCATTTTTACCGTGAATCTTAAGTTGAGCAATAACAAATAATAAAGCGTGCATGACACGCGGCACTCCTTTTGCTAATAAATTAAAAAACAAAAAAAATCGATGACGTGGACATTAAACGGGCAGCGGGCAGAGTTAGACGCGCTACGCCGTTTTCCTACCCGAAAATATCAATCATTTTAATTAATAAATATATAAAAATATTTTTAACCCACACGGTAAGCGAAGCTGAGGTTCGGAGTTAGGTTCGGGCATTAAAAGCGATCTCTTTTCATTGTCTCGAAAAAGCCAAAGCTAAAGCCAACTATCGAAGAAAATAATGCAATCAACAAAAAATAGAAAAAAAATATCAAGAGAGAGAAAGAGAGTGTTTTTAAAAGAAAAAAAAATAAAATTAAAAGAGACTCAGTTTCTAGAGAGAGAAAGTAAAGCAGAGCAGAGAAGCAGTGAATTTTTTTTTCCTTTTTGGAGATGGGACAGATCGTGAAGAGGAAGAAGAAAGGGAGACCGTCGAAGGCGGATCTAGCACGGCGGTCGTCTTCGTCAGCTCAGAGTCCGGCGGTGGCGGCGGAGAAGAATGATCGGCGGCAAAGTCTCCGGCGACGGAATGTGAGGTATAATAACTTCATAGACTACGATGATTACCTGGACGAGTATGAAGAGTACGAGCAGATTCAACAGCAGCAACAGAGTAATAATAGTAATACTACTACTACTAATAATAATAATAATAAAAATGAGGAAGATGAAGAGCGAGAAGAAGAAGAGGAAGACGACGAGGAAGAGGAGGAAGAGGAGAGGAGGAAAGAGAAGAAGCTGAAGCTAGTGCTAAAAATACAAAACCACCAGAGGTCAGCGCGTGGACGTCACGCGCGCAGAGGTGGAGCTGGAGCTGCGGCCGCGGCTGCGGAGTCTTCGTCGTCGTCGTCGTCGTCGGAGGAAGATGACGGCGAGAGGAAGCCGTTGAAGAAAAGGAAAATGGACAACGGTAACAGCGGCAGAGGCAGGGGTAGAGGAGGTGATAGTGAAGCGGATGAAGAGGAGGATATGGAAGAAGAGGAGGATAGTGAAAATGATCGCGGAAACAATGATGATGAAGATGATGATAATGATCAAGAGGTATATATCTACATATATATATCCTTAAATCAATTGCAATTGTAGGGATCTGGTGAGTTAAATTAGGGTTTTGCAGAAGGAGAAGGAGAGTGTGTGCGCGAGCAGAGAAACTGATATAATTGGGGATGAGCTTAAGGAATAGGTGTAATTGGTCCAAACTTCAATATTACTCTTTTTGTAGGCTGTTTATAGCTCTGTGTGTCGGGTGATAGATTTTAGATTAGATAGATTTTTTTGTTGTGTGTGTGTGTGCGTGTGTGATAATAACGGTCGGGTCAACTGTCAAAAAAAAAAAAAAAAAACGAACACTTCACTTCTCCAACAGAATCTGATCACACTCTCCCCCACCTTTCTCTGTTTCTTTCTATCTATCTCTCTCCACCCACCTATCTCTTTTATCTCTCTCTCTTTCTTACATACATACATATGGTGTGTCTGCGTCTGCGTCTGCGTCTGCTTTTATTGTTTACTTAAGATTAAGATGTATATTATATATGTGTCTCACTCTCTGTCTTTCTGTCTCTGTCAGCGTCTCTCTAGTTGTTGTACATTTTGCCTGCCTTGCTTCATGTATGTGTTTGTTATTCGTGTGTTTTAAGGTTTTAGCTTTTTTTTGCAATTTTTGACAGCAAAGAGAAAGGGGAAGGGAAGTAATAAAAGGTGATACCACTACTATCACCGCCAAAGTGCACGGAGATTCTGCACCAGGTTTGTTTTTTTGATTTATGGATTTTGATTTTGATCAGTTTTTTTTTTTTAATTCGTTGGTGACTTAGGTGTTGGTTATGGTCTTAAATTTGATGTGGGTTTAAGTTTTTCTTTTGTTTGATTAGGGACACCATCTGATCATCCAAATGGGTTGCCTTTGCCTGATAAGAAGTGGCTGGAGTTGATTCTTGACAAGCTTCAAAAGTGGGTTACACTTTAGTTCTGTCACTACAATGTTGTGTTACTTTCTTTTTTTTTGGTAGTAAAGGGGTCTTTTTCTGATGCTAATTGTTGCTTCGGGTGTAAATTGTGGTAGGAAGGACATTTATGGAGTTTATGCAGAACCGGTGGATCTTGAAGAGGTGTGTGAAATGGGACTCCGTAGTGGTTAATTACTGCCATGTTATTTCTTATCGAGGACATGATCCATTTTTGTGAAATCTTGAAGGGCTAATTTTTGATTCATTGTTGTAATTTTTCAGCTTCCTGACTATCTTGATGTGATTGATCATCCAATGGATTTTGCCACGGTGAGGAAGAAGCTGGGGAATGGGTCATACTCAACCTTGGAACAATTTGAGGTTAGCATCTCTGCTTTGGCCATACTAGTTTTGTTGTGGGTTAGGATAAGTGACCTCTCTAATTCAGGGTCAATATTTGGAGAGTGTTTTTTCTGTCCTTCATGAGCCCGAGCAAGGTCAATAAACAAGCTGCTTTTGACTCATGAACAAAAATTATGGAGATAGGATTCAAGTGATATTGAATTAGAGTTGACTGAATGATATTTTCAGTTAGGACTTAGGATTCTGGATGATATTTTTAATAAAAGGCTTTTATTTTCTTTTATTCTACTTCCTCTCCTCTCTCTTTCTTTCTGGCAGAGGCGGGTGTTTCCAATTCAAAACCAGTTTTTGGACTACCTAAATTCTAGGAGTGGGTATCCCTACATGACATTGCGACATTCATGCATCAAATCAGTTGGGCAGCATAGGCTCTTTCATGATGATCAAGGGACATGCAAAATTAATTCAATAGATGGCTTACATATGGTGAAAACACTCAAGTTTTTAGAAATTGCCTGTAACTGATGTAGGGATATTTGGAAGATGTCAAACATAACCATACAGCTAAATTCTAGGAGTGGGTTTGCAGAAAGCATGATTCTGCTGCTATGTTTGTCTAATGCAGTTGTTTGTCAGGGGAAAAGTTTAGCTGTATACATTAGTCTCTGCATGTTGCTTCATTCTATTGTTGTTAACAGCCTTAATCTCTATGCAATAAAGTGCCATTCTGATGGAAAGCCTTGCATAAGATGTCATCTAATGGCTGCACACCGACAACTGTAATCTAGCATTAATTGATTTGTTTCTGAATGCTTTGTTGTTAAATTGATTTTCTTCTTTTGACCTGGAAGATAAGATTGCAATTTTACATTTCTAAGCATCAGTCATGTTTCCTAAGAACCTTTCTAACCATGGTCTTGGACAGTTCTAGCAGTACTTTGCTACATTTTTTTTAGCTGTAACATTTTCTTACGTTTGTTGGTTTGTTTTCTTCATTAAATTCTAAAAATAAATTTGCACAAGAAATTATATTCATTAGCTATGGTCTTAGTTGGCATTGTTTGTAATTGGGGTCTTTTGATTTGCAGAGTGATGTGTTTCTTATTTGCTCAAATGCAATGCAATACAATGCACCGGAGACCATATATCATAAGCAGGTAACTTGTGTTGGTATTTTCTGTTCCCTTTCAATTTCTACCTTACTAGCTAACCTCATTATCTGATCACTTTTTAAAGGCACGTAACATTCAAGAGTTGGCAAGAAAGAAGTTCCAAAAGTTAAGGATGGACGTTGAACGCTCTGGGACTGGCAAAGAGCTCAAGTCAGAACAGAAGGTAAAACCCAACTTCTTGGCCAAGAAGCAAACGAAGAAACCAATAAACCAAGCTGTGCAGGAACCTGTAGGCTCTGATTTTTCTTCAGGTGCCACTCTTGCTACTACTGGTGATCTCCAGAATGGTTTTGTTGCTGCTCCAGCCAGTGGCTGTGACAGGCCTAGTAATGTTGATGGACCTGTAGAGGGCAACTCGTCTCTGATTGAAAATAATCTGGTTAAAGCAGAAGAATTACAATCAGGTATGTGTTATGAAATTCTGGGTGGTTAAATTTTGAAGAGCACTTCTTTGTATTTTGTTGCTGGTTTTTTTTACCACCCTTAGAATCAGGTTTCTAGAGTTTGCAATCAACTTCATTGAAGCATAAATGTGAAAACTCTGGTTGAATTGTTGTAAGCCTGTAACTTGTTGAAATGAATGAGACTTATGTGTTCTATCAAATTTAGTCTTGAATGCCATCATTTCATAAACATTTGCTAAAGGACATGGTATTTTATTTTTTCACTTTGAAAACCCTGATTTTGGTAGGATCATTGTTGAGAATGGACTTTTTCACTTGAAGTGTCTATTTTAGGTATATAAGATGTAAAGTATCTCAAGCTGGAATGCGTACGTTGGTGCTGTTTTCCAGAAACATAAGTTGATGTTAATTGTTGGTCTTTCTTTATTTTATTGTCCTCAATAATAGCAAATGTTACTTTATATGTACCATGATTATGTTATCCTATTATAATTGTTTTGACTGCTTTACTCTTGTAGGGAAGGGTCTTCTGTCCAAATTTGGGAGGAAGTCGTTCATAGTCGATGAAAACCGCCGTGCTACTTATAACATATCCACTCAACCAGTGGCCAGATCAGAGTCAATATTTACAACATTTGAGAGTGAAATCAAGCAGCTGGTTGCCGTACGTAATGGACTATTATCTCTGCTAGAAATACCTAGTTTCTGTACTCACTTTTTCCCTCCTTTATCAGGTTGGGCTTCAAGCAGAATATTCTTACGCAAGGAGCATGGCTCGTTTTGCTGCAACGCTTGGACCTGTTGCATGGAAAGTTGCTTCTCAGAGAATTGAGCAAGCGCTACCTCCAGGTTACAAGTTTGGCCGTGGGTGGGTTGGGGAATATGAGCCACTGCCAACACCAGTATTAATGATTGAAACACGTATGCAGAAAGAAACTGTTTTGTTTCCAAAGTTACAAGGTGCTGCTGATATGCAAAAGGGTGACTTAACTTCAAGGACCCAAGTTCCTGCCAAGGATAATCACATTAGAGTAGCAGTCTCTGAAGAAAAGCCATCTTTGTTTCGTCCAACAAATGGACCCATTTTAGAAGGAAGACCATCTCTGTTCTCTTCTGCTGGATTGAAAGCCAATACCCCTACTCCGGTTCATCCCTCAAGTCAGAAGCAAAACCTTCCACTAAGGAATTTTGCTGAGGCTCGCAATAAGGCTTCAAAACAAGTTGAACTCAATTTGCCTCCATCTAGCTATCAACATGATGCTGATGTAGTAGTAGAAAGGCAGCTTCCAAATAATTCAGAAATGGCAGCTCCCAAATCAAGGGAGGTGCCAAGGACAGTGGGCCTGATGCAGCCAGTGCCTGCAAAGCAGCCAGTGCCTTCAAAGCAGCCAGATAATAGTGGAGTTGGTTCTGTAGGGTTGCCTAATGGAAAAGTTATAAGTCCCTCAAATAATAGAATGATTAATTCATCATCTGATGGTGTTCCCAATCAAATGGCTCGACCATCAACATTGCTCGTTCAAGGACAAGAACAGGTACTTAATGATCCAGTTGAAGCAATGAAATCAGCTGAAAGGGTTCAAAAACAGCAGAAACCTTCGAATCAATCCTCAGGTGATAGTTCATCCATTATGCCATCTGTTCCACCTGTAAGAAATGATTCAAGCAATGCTGCTGCTGCTGCAGCCCGAGCTTGGATGTCTATAGGTGCGGGGGGATTTAAACCACTTGCTGAAAATTCTCCTGCACCCAAAAGTCAGATATCTGCAGAGTCATTGTACAATCCGACTCGGCAACTTCATCCACAGATTTCTCGAGTCCAGGGGCAATTTTCTCTTCCTGCAGGGATGCAATTTCATGCTGAGAAGAATAGTTTTCCATTTCAAGCATTTATGAGGCCACCTGTTCATGTAGAAAATGATGGACAGTTCCCAAATAGACCTATGGGCTTCCCTCAATTTGTGGCAACTGACTTGTCTAGGCTTCAGATGCAATCACCTTGGCGAGGACTAAGTCCGCATCCTCATCCAAAGCAGAAACAGGAGACACTGCCTCCAGACTTGAATATTGGTTTCCAGTCTCCTGGCTCTCCAGTGAAGCAATCTTCAGGTGTCATGGTTGATTCACAGCAGCCAGACTTGGCATTACAACTCTGATCATGGGATGGTCTCACCAGAGCAACTGAAGAATTGACAAGGAGTGCAGAGTTGATATTGATTCTGGCCTCATGTTCAGGAACTATAATTTTTTGTCCTCTACACCTCAGCTGCTTAAAATATCAGAATGGCATGTAGTTTACAGGTGACTGAGAGGTATGGCCTGCTTAATTTGGTGTGAGGATGTTGGGACATTTTTCTAACAGAGGACACCAGTCTTCATTTCGTAAGATTAAGAACCTGGGGTTACCGTTTGGCTGGTTTTATGATCTGTATACAGGAAGGATTTTTGCAGTTGGAATAGATGAAATGACTCCTCGACATTTGCGGCAAGGTAATTCCAATAGAGCTACATGTTTCTTCTTTTCCTAATGAAAATTACTGACTTAGAACTGTAATTAGTTTCTACCAGGGAGTTGAAGAAAATATTGAAAGAGTTGAGCACAATTCTTATTGTTCTCTAGGATGATCATCTATTGTCCATGAATTCTAGAGCATGAATCACACGTAACTAGCTATGGATTGTACATTAGAAACAAATGGATAAAAGTTGCTTAGATTCTACTCGTCTTTGATTCCTTTAATGTGAATGGCATAATTTGGCTTCTTTTCATGGCACTTGTGTTTCTGTGTACATTGGGAAATATGCGTAGAAATGAAAAACTTTCTGTTGATTCTTCTAGTTCTGTGAGTGATCTTAGAGAACGCCAGTTGAGATCATCACCAGCAGAAGATGGGATTTCATATTCTAACCACAATGTTATCAGAATAATCAAACCTTAGTTTTGAGTTGTGATGGATGAGGGTTTTTTTTTTTTTTGGGTGATACGATGATGCACTTGGATTCAACTCAAATGCATCATGTGTTCATCATTGCCTGGGAGAAATGGATGCATTTATTCATTTGTTAGGTGAAACATATCCATAAAATTTTATCTTTACTTGCCTTGCTTGTTTCTTTTTGACTTCTCCAAAATTACAAGTAAAATTCAATCTTAACCATCTGCTTCTCCTCAGAAATATTGCAATACTCTCATTCAATGGACGAATAAATTTCATGGTAAATTGCTGTCAATTTGAAGACGTTAATTACTACAATGCTATTATCATATAAAGAGTCGGGGGTAATTTTCGAAAGTCCCACTCATCTCTTTTGTCATTTAAAACAGTCTATTTTTTTTGTTTGTATTATCAGTAAAGTATCTAAATCTATTTTCCCATAAGTACGTAGCATGCCACACG
The DNA here is from genome assembly GCA_949673435.1 of Macaranga tanarius. Taxonomy (NCBI): domain Eukaryota; kingdom Viridiplantae; phylum Streptophyta; class Magnoliopsida; order Malpighiales; family Euphorbiaceae; genus Macaranga; species Macaranga tanarius. The sequence continues at coordinate 3,246 of CATIWO010751888.1, read as the reverse complement.
ACGTCTGACATGGCAAAAATTCTGATGTGTCAAGAACACAAAATCCACATCATGAGACACATGGTGTCACGTCATCACACATATCCCACTCATTTTCTTTTTTTAATTTTCTTCTCAGCTGGTTTTTCTCTCTCGCCATCTCTGAACTGAGATTCTCTATTCTTCTTGTTCAAAATTTCAATAATTTCATTAAATTGTTTATTCAAATAAACCGTTCTTCTTTGCATAAATACATATAAACCAACTCATCAAACAATTTTAAAGGCTTGAAATCCATTATAAACTAAACTCCTCATAAAACCAATTTTTTAACCTGCTGCCTACTTTCTTCTTCAACCAACAATAATAATTGAAGGTGTAGGGAAAGAAGCATGTGGTTTTAATTTTTTTTTCCTAATTTTTTCTTTTAGTTCTCTACAGAAATATAAAATATGTTTCTCTTTCTCTCTTTAGATTGTTGCTTCTTCTCTGGCTCCAACTCTCACTTTCGCACATCTCCAATCTGAGTTTCATCTACATCAGGAAAGAAACCTGACCCAAGTCGCAGGAAAACCGCCTCTTCTCCTTCTTCCTTATTCAGCTGGCCCTCCAATCCTTACCATGTTAACATCAGCCTTGTAGCAGTAGCACCAAAAATAAATCCGATGGATTCAAGTCTAAATCACAATCGAAACGGCCCACATCTAAATTTTCTTATTTTTAAGATGAAAAAAATACATTGTTTCTTGCAATTTTTTTCCATCTTTGCTATTTGGTTCTAGATGTCTAAGGTCTGATTTATTTGTTTAATTTGGTTGGTTGTGGTTAACCTCATTTAGCAGTTGGCTAATTAGGTGCTGTCTTTCACTTGCAGAATGGTCGGTGTTTCATGTCAAATGGTCGACTCTTTGTTTGGTTATGGAATTTGGTAGATGAAGATTAAGATGTAGACAGTGCAGGTGGAGACTTCAGATGAGCTGGAGACGGTGAAGCAGCCGAAGGTGGAGTATGCTTCACCGGAGCAGGAGCAAAAGCAGGTGGTGTTGCTGGAAGATTTAGGAGGAGCAGTGGTGGGTGATTAAGGTTTTTTTTTTTTAAACAGGATTGAAGGGTTCAATTTGAAATCTTTTTGTTGTTAATTGAGTTTTTCTTCTCATGATAATTTGTAGGAATATCTTTTATATAAAATATTTGGTTTATTTACGTTGATTTTGATTTTTAAGTTTTTCTTTTTCTCTAAATTTGATGTGTTTGGATTAGAGGTGAGTATGATCCGCTTCGGTTTGGAGAATGCAATTCTCCAGAATTGCTCCATGCTATCGGATACTTAAAAATTAAAACTCTAGAATTGCTCCAAATTTTCTGTTCAGGACGGTTCAGAAATTAAAAATTTCAGTTCAATTCGGTTTGGAGATCAGTTCTTCTCCAAATTAGAAATTTTGGTTCAATTCGGTTCGAATATCGGTTCTTCTCCGAAATTTAAAAAAAAAATAAAGATATAATTCAAATCAAATTATTAAACTCAAACCATTTCATAATTTTACTATAAAATTAAATAATTTTTAATAGTTTTATTTATCATTTTTTTTATTATAAAAATTTTATTAACACATATACAATACACTCTAATATACAATACAATTATTAAATATTTTTATGAAAACATTTATATAAATAATATATATCATAGAATAATAATAACAACCCATAACTATTAAAAAGTATATTACATTAGAATTATTGAAGATAAATTTAAATATTTCAACATAAATTATATTATAATATTTTGAAATGCTATTTACTAATTTAATATTTATTTTATTGTGATTTAAAATAATTTAATTAATGATTAATTTTTTTTATTTCAAATACTTAAATTGATGTTTATTATTTTAGATTAAATGTTAAATTAGTAGGTTTAATATTAATAAAATGAATATAAAAATTGAAACTATATATATATATATATACTCTAATTCTATGAAATTATCGGTTATAGTTTCGATTATTCGGTTCGGTATAATTTGGAGCGGTTCGGGACGGATTTCGGTTCGGAGAATTCAAAATCTCCAGACCCATCCTAATAAAAATTTTCGGGACAGTTTGGTTAGGAAAAGTCAAACGGTCAACGAAAATTTTCGGTTCTGGAGATTTTCGGTTCGGTTTTTTAGAACAGTTCGGGTTTCCTGAGACACGTGCTCAGCCCCAGTTTGGATGGTGGGAAAGTGAAAGAAAATTGTAAGAAAATTGAAAAAAATAATTTAACTTTAAAAAAAAAGGAGAGAATGAGTGGTGATGATATAATGTCATATTGTCATGTGTTACATTTTTATGACGTGGAATTTTCATATTTGATACATCAGCGCTGCTTGCTATGTCAAATGTCATATGATGCGCCACGTATTCAGTTCTGACCGAAAATTGGGACCATATACTTTAGTAATCTATATATATATAATAAAGCTGAGCATTACATTAATTTTGACATCTGGCACCCTATATTTTTGACACGTGACTCTCTTTTAACTTCCTTTATTTTCTGTCGATTTCCTCCTGCTGCCCATATCTTCTACTTCTTCTTTTTCTCCTTGAATGTAACGACTCAATAATTATACTGAAAATGAAAAGTTCATAACGGAGCAGTTCTTAATCTTGGCTCTCCTTTCAACTCCTATATTTTCAGTTTTGTCACGACTGGTGCCGATCCTCTATTTCAATCTTCCAGTTTTTTTTCTCCATTTCATTTTTCTCTCAATTCACCACACCTGCAATCAAAACCTATTAACCCATTATGGTCCATGTCTTACCACTACCAGCGCCAGAACAACACTACCGGGACCGCCGTCAAACCAACCATCACTATCGCACTATCGCCAAACTACGTCTGTAAGAGGTTCGAGTAAGGCATTTACTGTTGGTTGTGTTCATTTTTCGGATTATAGTGGTTATTATTACTCTGAACAGAGGAATAATAATAATAATAGGAAAGTACCAAATTTTTATTTTTTTGGTTGATTGGAAAAGGTTTAATGTTGAAATTGGTGTGTTAATTGATATTTTTTTGGGTTATTGATGCAGGTGATTCAGTTTTTTTTTTAATTCTTTTTCTTAAATTAAAATAATGGGTTTGGATTATTTTTGTTGGCTTTTTATTAATTGGGATGTTTTGCGTTATTGAGAGTTCAATTATTTTTCTTCAAATTTTGATTTCTTTTTCTCAATTGAACAATGGGTTGGTTTTTTTAAATGTGATTTATTGATTAATTT
>CATIWO010751807.1:0-34408 GCA_949673435.1 Macaranga tanarius | reverse complement strand
GACCAAAGTGCAAGGAAAGTTTGGAGTGACTTGTCATAAAAGAAAGTTATGGGGATATTGTGCAATATTCCAATTCATTAAGGAGGTTAATGGATATTGTGGAGATATTTGGTTATATTTAATTAGAGATTTATTATTATTATTATTGTTATTATTATATTGGTGGTTAAGTGATAAATAAGTATTTATTTTAGGAGACTTTAGGGGAAGGCAAATGGAGGCTTGTGATTAGGTGAGTGTGTGTGTGTGTGTGTGTGTGTGTGTGTGTGTGTGTGTATGTGTGTGGGTGTAGAGAATTTGAGAAAAGAAGAAGAGTGAGTTTTTGATTGAGTTTTGGAGAGTTTTGATCTTGTTCAAGCCAGTAATTGGGAGGCATTAGAAGTCTTTAATCCATAGAAGCATCAATTGGTAAGTTCTAATTGTCTTTTTGTGTTGATTTAAGTTGAGTTTGATTAGTTATAATTTTGGGGTTCTGCCTCCTCTATTTTTAGTCCTTTTGTTCTGACTATAACTTAAGCTATAAAGCTCTGATATAAATATGGTTAGATTCTCTGAAAACTTCAAAGAATCTTCTAAAATGTTTATGTTTTATGCTTTAACTAAATCTGCTATTAAGAGGGTTGAATAAGGTCAGATATTTTATTGCTCATGCTAATGCCCTATTCTACCTTAATGGACTTAAAAATCCATAATTAATTCTTTACATATGCTAATTATATAATTTCAGTTGAGAATAAAAGTAGACTCATATATGTAGAGTCTGTATGAATTTTATGATTATTGAATATGTTTATAATTTTTAAGAGCATCATAAACTTCATAAATCAAACATGACAGCAGTATTATATAGGTTGGTTTGTGAATTTTCTTGTGTATTGGTTATATGGTGATATCTAGAGTTATAGAACTCTAATTTGATCAAAGTCAGATACTCTAGAAACTTCAAAGAGACCCCTATATCTTTTATGTTTTGAGCTTAAGCTGATTTTACTATTAAGGTTGTTTGGTAGGGCTCGACATTTTCTTGCTCTTGCTATCAGCCTTATTTTGCCCGATTTTAATCAAAAATCCATAATAAATTCCATACATATCCAACTTGGGTGATTCTAATTGGAATTAGAAGTAGACTCATATGACTAGCTGCAGTATTATTTTCATAGTCACTGGACTTGTGTGTGAATTATATGGATACATTGAACTTTGAGTACGGAGTTGCACCTAGTTGCATTTAAGTGCAAGTGTCATAATGCTTTGTGTATTAATGTATGATTATATGTAGGCATTGACAAGGATAGAGAAGATACCAATCATTAGGAAAAGCTTTACTTTTAAAGAAGTTGAAAGCACTTGAGGTAAGTAGTATTAATAAAATAAATAAGATGTAAAGATAGGTAATATTGTTAATTGAATACTTATTATAAATTCATATTGATAATGAATGAAATGTATGAATTATAATTGTTATCACCAATGGGTGATTGAGAATGAGAAGATGAGTATGTTAGATAAATTAAGAATATTGAGTTGTATTTGGTAATGTGATAATATTACAGTATGTTACATATGCTTAAAATTGGCATACTAAAGTGAAGTTGATATATGTGATGGTATTGAATTGTGGTTATATGTGTGGTTGTATTATGAACTTGAGTTTGATCCATTGGATATAATGATGCTATATTGTGAGTAAATATGGATGTGATGATATCGATTGGCTTTGTGACCATCAACAATATGAAATGTGATATCGATTAGCTTTGTGACCATCGATTATAAGAATTGTGATATCGATTGGCTTTGTAATTATGAGAAATATGATATCGATTGGCTTTGGGACCATCGATTATGCGAAATGTGATATCGATTAGCTTTGTAACCATCAACTATGAGAATTATGATGTTAATTGGCCTTGTGACCATCGATTATGAGAATTATGATATTAATTGGCTTTGTGACCATCGATTATATGAAATGTGATATTGATTGGCTTTGTGACCATCGATTATGAGAAATGTGATGTCGATTGGCTTTATGACTATCGACTATGAGAATTGTGATGTCGATTGGCTTTGTGACCATCGACTATGAAAAATATAATGTCGATTGGCTTTGTGACTATCGACTATGAGAAATATGTTGTCAATTGGCTTTGTGACCATCGACTATGTGAAATGTGAAATGATACCATTTTGACAATATTAAGTAATGTGGAATGTGAACTCATAAACAAGAGTATAATTGTAAAAATGGGAAGAGTTTATTGTAAGTGATTATTACTATAATGCTTATATATATATATATATATATATATATATATATATATATATATATATTAATTCTTATGTAATTACAGTTGTTGACTATGTTAATTTGTGTACACCATTTATTATGGCAAGGATGATATATATATGTATTTATAGTTTGTGAGAATATTGAATGGTTGATTGTGAAAATGGTAGCTTGTGATTTAGTATGTTGATTAGAATTAATGTAAAATGAGATATGGTTGTAAGTTGTGATTGATATATATGTGGATACTAAATGAAATGGTTGAAGATTAATTGGAATATTGTGATTTATTGTTTATGTTGCACCAACAAATGGGTTTTGGTGTTTGTGTATCTCTTGGTGATGTTTTGAATGTTACACAGGTTGTTAGACATGACCACGTGGTGTTTAAATACGGCTGTGCATAAGTATGGTATTGAATTCAGGACATCAAACACGGTCGTGTGCCTTTTTGGCACGGCCGTATACTATTGGGGAGAAAAATGATCAAATTAAGTACGGTTGTGTGCCATTTTGGCATGGCCGTGTGATCTCAGGGAACACAAGCGTGTGTCATTTTGACATGGCCATATGTGCCAGAGGTAAAAATGCACGCCTCATGCACGGCTGTGCGCAGTTTTTATGCTAAATTTTGACAGTTTGATGTGTAGCAATGTATTTATATATATTCCTTAATTAGTTCTTTAGAAGTACTTTATGGATTATTATATGGATAACTACTTACTGAGTATCAAACTCATTCCCTTGCATTTATATGTTTCAGGGCATAATTAGATAAAGCTCGGAGTTGTATTTGTTAGTAACCTTAGGTGGGCCAGAGGCGAGCTTGGTGCAGTTATACCTTATCCTCATTTGCATAAGACATATTGTATGTTTGTAATGATATTATGAATATAATTTAGCCATGAGTAATAAGAATGATGTTGGGTAGAAGTTGTAATTTATATGAGTAATTTATATGTATTTCATATACTATTAAAAAAAATTTCCTATGCCACATGTATGGTATGTGATTTTAGGAGTGTTACACGAGCTCATTGGGTCATTGTGCCACATGTTAGTCGGATCTAGCATGTATTAAGTAGTCGTGTTAAAGTAATTAATCATACATCGGTTTCCTAACTTAGATTAAGTGAGCTTATATATCAATTGGATACTTCCACTTAACAATTTAACCTTTTAAATTGGTATATTATCGCATATTTTCTTGAAGTTTCTAGCACTCTTAAAAAAGACTAATAAAATAAGTAAATAAGTAAAAAAAAAAAAAATTAAAACAACATTTAAGATTTTAATGCCTAAAACGTCTTAAACGTGAAATTAGTATGAACCAATGTCTAATGTAAAGTTATTAAATAATTAATGGCTTATAGTTATTAGAAGCAAATTGAAGTAAAAAGCTATTAAATAATTGATGATTATAATAACAATTTAAAATATGATATAAAATTGGACATAAAATATTAAGGATAAGATAGAAATTAAACCAATGAGATACATATATATCATTAATATCAACTAAAGGAAAGAAATGAATTACTTGTAGTTAAATTGTAAGGTATAACTAATAGAAAGTGATGGAGAAGCTTGGTTTAATTTCTGGTTAAGTTAAGAATTAACAATGAAAAAGAATTAGTTGTTATATTACAAATATAGCAGGTTGTAAGCCATTTATATTTATTTTTATAACCCACTAAAATAATTTAAATATTGATGAATTACACAAAAAGAGTTAATTCTCTCTTTTAAAAATCAAATAAAGTTAATTTCACAAATCAATCTAATATTATCCTTAGAGAATAGAAATAATTTGACTTATTCATATTTAGATTATAAATGTTTAGAAATCATATTATATAAAGAGATACTATTTTTGCTATTTAGCATTTAGAAACCATATTATACACAGAGACACTGTTTTTTACTAATTTCAATTGAAGGCTGAAAGGTAGAGTAGAAAAGAAAAAGGTCTACTTTATGGGATTAAGCTAGTTGGGGATTATTTTCAAAATTTTGTTTTGGCAGAAATTAGGACATGATTATAAAAAAGGTCAATTACCCCTTTAATTTTATCAATTAAATTATGTAACCCTTAACATTTAAAAAATATATATTTTTTTTATTTTTTTTGTTAAATTATACTACATACTACTTTCATTAAATTATTCATTAGTTAACTAGTAAGTAAAAATGATAAGGAAAAATAGTCTTGTTTATCCTCAACTATTCTCCAATTTTCAATTGAATCCTATCTTTTAAATCGTATCAATTTTTTGATCTTTTTAATTATATCCAATTTTTAAATAAGGATCTAAATGTAATTTAAAAATTACGATAAGATCCTTTTAAAATTTAATTACTCACTTACCTTTTTTTTTTTTCATTTTTCACAAAAAAAAAACCTAAATCATAAAAAGACTCAATTGATGAGTTCATTTAAAAACTGAAATAATTTTAAAAATCACTTAATTAGTGTATTTGATATAAATAAATTTTTAAAAAATATTTTATAATTTATTTATAAAATTAAATTAAACGTATTTATTTTGAAATTTTAAATTCTTAAATTTGTGAAATTAGTTATAATTAAATAAAATTGTAATAAAATAGTTTAAATTTACAAATTACTTCAATGTCGTCATATTTATATTTGTCATAAAAGTAAAATTTCTAATTTTTATCATCTTTATTTTTCTAAAATGCTTTTATTTCTTTATCGTATTGCTACTTCATCACGTAATATTTAGTTAAATTGATATTTTATCAAATAAAATATTAGTTTATATTTTAATTTTATATCAAATATTAATATTATATGATAAAATACATAATTATTTGAAATAAATTTTATAAAATATCCATTTGAATTAAACATATAAAATTAATTTCAAATGAATTATATTTAAAATATATTTATAAGTTCAATAAATTTATTGATGAAATTAAATTAAATCCACAAATAAACTTAGCAGCTAAGTTTGCTCATTAATTACATTTTTTATGTCATAGTTTATGAAAATAAAGATTTCAGTGAAAATTTATTTTTGAAAAGAATCTTATTATAATATTTAAATTATATTTAGATGTTTATTAGAAAATTTGATATAATTGAAACAAATCGAAAAATTGATATGATAAATTAATTGATACAATTTAAAGAATATGATTCAATTGAAAATTAGAGAATAATTGAAAATAAATGAGACTATTATCCTAAAAAATAATAATGTTCTCCAACACATCTTTTTGTCTTCTTTGATGTTCTCTTTATCTCATTTTTCTGTATTATTTCCTTAACCTAACCAATGCTCCTCAACATAAAAAGAAAAAAAATCAAAATTAAACTACTTCAATTCATTATCATTTTTTCATCCACAAAATAAAATGAGGTTATAACGATCATTCCTTAGTTGGAAAAATGTAATTTCGTATTGGTCAGCAAATTGGTGGTTTTGCCTTCATTTCTGGCATGTCCTTGCAAGAATTGCAGTTGTGATGCGGTATTAGTTCTTTCATTTGCTATGATATAAAAGTAAAATTTAAGTTGGTCTCCTTTTTCTAAATCTACCTTATCTCAAGTGCTGTTTGGTTTGTGTGTATGTGTGTACTTGAGAGAGTGATTATGCTTTTTTTGGAGTTAAAAATGAGATATTTTAAGTAACATAACCCATGGTTTGATAGAGCAGCTCTTTTTTTTAGCCATGGTTGTGGCATTGTTATTATTGATATTCCATTCTATATTTTCACGAAAGATGATTTTTTTTTGTCATTTAAAGTTCTGGGAGCTCCTGCGAGAGTAGAAGAATCAAACCCCGTCCTACTATCTAGACATCCGATGTTAAATCTCACACGAAAAGGGTGTTAAAGTTGAACCATTTTTGGAGAGGCCCAAACTACCCCCTTAATATGCTTCAAAGAGCATATTGCCACTGGAACACCACCCCAGTGGCACGAAAGATGAATTTAAGCCTCAATAATTTCTCCCAAATTCACCATTTTGTGTTTCATAATTTTTAAATTTTTTTCTCTATGGTATGATTAATTAGAAAAATTATGATAATCGCTTATAATGAAGAGGGATAGTTGAGGTGATTTGATAGAGATGGCTCAGATGGGTATGATTTGGGATGTTTTCATAAGTAAGGGTTAATTGTTATGAATGGTTGTTGTTGTTTTTAGCTTATATTTATTTCAACAACTAGTTTCAACAAAAAAAATAAATAAAGTGATGGTGGCGCTAATACTAATAGTTGTAAGGACCGGCAGTAGAATCATTAGATTCTGAAAAATCAAAAAAATGGAGTTAATTCAATAAATAAAATATAATAAAAAAGAAAATTTAAGATACTTCAAGTGGTAAATGCGAGGCTTTACAGTCATTTTATAATTATTTAATGGTAATTTTAAATATAAAAAAGTAGCATAATTTTATTAAAAAAACATATAACTTTTAAATGTTAGAGCATGAGTATTATAATATAGTAAAATAGAGGGAAAATATTAGGGATTTTTATAAAAATAAACAAAAATGAAAAAAAATAAAAATTACGCTTGACTTTTTTTATTTCAAAAATATTATTTTAACAAAAATATTTTCAAAAATATAGTGTTAAAGACAACCTAAAAACAACCTCAAAAACAATATAAAAAACAAGTCTGGATGCGATACGGGCTTAAAGGTGCCTCCTATAGTTGGGTCCGTCCAGGACACCTCGTGAGCATACCAAAAAAAAAAAAAAAAACAACATAAAAAATAATCCCAAAAACAACATAAAAAATTAGCTCAAAAACAACATAAAAAAATAACCTCAAAATAACGTTAAAAATAACCTCAAAAACAACTTCGTACACAAACCAAAAAAAAACCTCTAACACAAACTAGAAAACAACATAAAAAAAAAACTCAAAAACAACCTTCAGCAACTAAAAAATAATAAATAATATCATAACATGCACACTCACCAAATAAAAAAAAAAAAACCCATCAATTAACAAACAACCATTAACATTCATAATACGAAAACTACAAATTCAGAAACAAAAAAAAAGAGACAATATAGAATTTAAAAATTACCCAATTATCAACAATCAAAAAGAACAATTTGACACCTATCCATTACAAATTTTGATGATTTATAACCTATTAAAGAAGAAACGAAAGAAGAAGAAGAAATCTACTCATAGGTTTCTCTTGATTTCTATATATATATGCATGAGCAACTTCATTATTGCTTGTGTCTATTTGGAGAGATAGTTTTTAATAAATGACATAGATCGAATAAGAAAATAAGATTTGCGATAAGAAGAAGAGAAAATCAGAGAAGAAGAAAACCAGAAAATGAGAAGAGAAAACGGGAGGAAGATACTGTGAAATAAAAAAGAAGAAGAAGAAGAAAAGAGTTCGTGTTTTTGAAAACGTTACAATTGATATAAAAAATCACCCTTTTTTCTGAAATTTTTTGCTTTAACTTAGTTATTTTTGTAATTATACTAAAATATTAAGGGCCTATTTATCTAACATGTTGTTGATAACTGATAAATAATAGCTTATAATGATCACTTCTAAGAGTCTATTTGGTTTAACTGTTTATATTAATTAATAGCTAATAGCTGATAAATATGAATTGTTTAGTGAAATTTTGTTTAACTATTTCTGCTAGTATATTAAATAACTACTAAAGATATAAATTAATTTTAAATACAATTTTATATATTTATTATAATATCTTTTAATTATGTAAATTATTTAAAAATTATATAAAAATAAATAATAATTTATCATCTTTAATTTATTTATTACTAATATTTATTAATAAAAACTATTTGAAAATTAGCTTTAAAATATAAATATTAATATAAAATTATTTTCAAAAATATTATAGATATAAACATTATAATTATTTAAAATTTAAAATAATATTTCTTTTTATTATGAATTATAAAAAATCAATTATATGAAAGTTAGTTGTTATTAATTATTTTTAATAAAGGTAATATAGTATAAATATAAAATAATTAAAGCTCCAAAGTAGAGCTGATCTAGGTAGCTAATACAACTTTTTCCTCAATCAGCTAAATTTTAGTTGTTTGGTTAGGTTTTCAAATCAGTAGCTGCTAGTTGTTTTCTTTGATCAACTTTATTTTAAAATTTTTTTTCCATCAGCTGATTTAAATTTATTTTATATTTAAACTATATTATCCTTATTAAAAATAACATATAACAACTAACTTTTTTAAAATTAAACGCATGATTAGTGTGAATTTTTATTATATTTTGGTGATTGATTGGTGTTATTTTTAAGTTAATTTGTGTTAATTTTTGTTTTAGATGGGTTAATTATGTGTGATTTATTATTTGTAGGTATTGTGAGTAATTTATGGGGATCGAAGAGTAAAAAAACTAAAGATTCGGGAGGTCCAGAGTGGAATTTGGAGGAAGTCTTCGACATGGGCAAGGACACGGCCATATTGTAGGCCTTGTAGTCTTCTAGAGGAAAATAAGAGCTTAGACACAGTTTAAGACACGACCATATAGCTAGATGTGTAACTCACTAGAGAAATTTCACAATCTGAACACGAGTCGAAACACGCCTATGTATTAGGTTGTGTACTTTACTGCCATAATTATCTACCTTATATACGGGTCGAGACATGATCGTGTAGTGGTCCGGGTTGATGATCCTAGTCGAGACACACCCGTGTACAAAAAGAACATGGGCGTGGATAGAATTTACTTCTTTTTATGCTTATTAAAGGGGAATTCAAGGAGAATTATAAAAAGAGGGCTGAAATAGATTTTTTTTAAAAAAGGACGGTTTTTCTAGGACTTTTAGTAAGAAAAGAGAATTCTAAGAGCTTTTTCAAGGATTTAGGAGTAAATATTGGAGATTGGGAATTGTAAGAGATTGATTAATTTCTTTTCTTCTTTTTATTATTATAATTGGTGATGGATTCTCTTTGTATTCTATTATATGTATTTTTTTTGTCATGATAGGCTAAGTTTTTATTCATTAGGGATTAATGATCTGAACATGAATTAGTTTAATTTTCTTTTCAATCAATTTTTTGGTTTATGCAAATTATGTTTATCGAGCTTAATGCATGCTATTGAGGGATCAACTTTAGTATGATTATAATTAAAATTATGCATTGAAAGATGATAATTTTGGTGGAACTATAAACCTAAATCTAAGTTAATTCAAATTTAGAGATAAGTTAAATTGATTAGATTCTGTAAGAGTTAAGCCTATAATTTATAATCTTATTGGTTAGGGTTTAGTAATTACAATGAGAATTGGATTACAAAATCTTGAATTTATGGTTATAAATTAATTTAATTAGCTTTGAGAGGAGTTAATTAGGACTTAAGATGACTCAAGAATTGCATAAACATTTGAATTATAAAAGAAAATTAACTAATGAATGTGAAGTGAATTGATTCCTAATGATAAGTAGTTAAGTGGTTGTTAAATTTTACATTAGTTTACATTAGTTTTTATTCTTAAGAAATAGCAATTAAAATATTGAAATTTTTGTTGCCTTAAACAATTAGAAAGAAATTGATAGGTGATTAGATCGTAATCTTTGTGGCAATGATATCTATATTATACTACTTATCAATTTTGTATACTTACAGACTACACAAACAAGTTTTTAGCACCGATGTCGGGGATTAGTGATCTAATATCATAATTGATTGTAATTCTTTTGGATTAAAGAATTTATTTTTTATTTTATTTTATTTTAATTTATTTATTTTTGTAGGAATTGATTGAAGGTGTATGCATAATACCCAACGATCAGGCAAATAAGCACTCTTATACGTACCAGAGCTTACTAAATTTGAAAAGTCAATTCAAAAGCCAGAAAAGGAAAGAGCAAGCATAATGGCAGATGATAGGAATGACGCATGAGCTGATAATAGAATCCTTTTGGACGTATCCATGTCAGGTTTAGGAGGAACTCAACGTAGCATTATAAGGCCAAACATTAATGCAAATAATTTTGAGATTAAACCAACCTTCTTGCAAATGCTTCAGTCAATGATTTAGTTTTATGGTTTGACTAATGAAAACCTTACCAACCATATTGCTAAATTTTTAGAAATTTATGACACGCTCAAATTCAATTGAGTGACCGATGATGCATTAAAGTTACACTTATTTACTTTCACGTTAAAGGATAAGGTAAAAGCATGGTTGAAATTATAACCGCCTGGTTCTTTTACTACATGGAATGATCTAGCCAAGGCTTTCCTTGCTAAATATTTCCTTCCTTCAAAAACGGCAAAGGTTGTTAAGGAAATCACCTCGTTTCTGCAATTTGACAATAAGTCAATAAGAGAAGCATAAGAGAGATTTTCAGATTTGCAAAAGAGTTGTCCACATTATGGTTTGCCTAAAGATGTGATCATTTAGACCTTTTATAATGGAGTCATAAACATCTACTCATGATTCGATTAATTCTAAGGCTGGAGGTTCTTTGATGAGAAAGACGGTAGATGAGGCTCCAACAATTTTAGAAAGAGTGGCATATGAAATTTGCTTATGGTCGTTGAAGCGTGCTAATCTACCAAAAGCAATGGGCAAGCTCAAAGTAGACAATATTACAGCCCTCCAAGCTCAAATTTCTACACTTTCCAAGCAACTTGACAACCTCACTCATAAGGCTATTATGACCCCTTCACAATTTCTAGGTGAGCAATGTAATATGTTAAGAAATTTAAGTGATGAGAATGTTTTGTGTAATGTAGGAATTTTAGGAGAAAATTTCATTAAGCAAGCTAATTATATGAGAAATCAATTTTAAATGAGACAAACTAACAATCCTTACTCCAACACGTATAACCCGGGGTGGTGAAATCATCCAAATTTTTCATGGAGTAATAACAACAATGTGGCTACACTAAATTTCTCCAACAAAAATAACATAGTAAGGCAATAAGGACCTCTAAGATTCTAGCATTCTCAATAATATAGGATACCTTCGGTGGAGAATAAATTAGATAAATTTTTGGATGCCATTACAACTAGATTAACGGGCCAAGATGAGAATCAAAAGAGAATGGAAGCCAAACTCGACCAAATTGAAAAGTACCATTCCTTTTCGATTCATAATATTGAGGTTTAGTTAGGCCAACTTACGAATGCAATAGGAATAAGAAGGCAAGGCAATCTTTCAAGCAACACTGAAACAAATCCTAGAGAAGTGAAGGCTATCACTCTACAAAGTGGTAAGGACCTGAAATCAAAAGCTGAGACAGACATTGAGGCAAAGACGGATGAGGAAGATCATCAATATATGATGGTGGAGGATATATCCAAAGAGAATGTTGCAGATGATAAGATATCTAAAGTGCAAAATTCATCTCTACCACTTGCACTTAAGATCCTTTTCCCTCAATAATTGAGAAAGCAAAAGGATGAAGCACAATTTACCAAAATTTTGGAAATTTTCAATAAATTATAGATGAACATACCATTAGCGAAAGCACTAGTTTAAATGCCCAAATACACTAAGTTCTTAAAGGGAATAATCACTAATAAGCGTTCTTAGGATAGTAATGAAATAGTGCCATTGGCAGAAACATATAGTTGTATTATTTCTAAAACATTGCCTGCTAAGTTGAAAGATCCAGGGAGTTTTACTATTCCTTATGTTGTTGGTACTAATAAATTTCCTAGATGTTTATGTGACTTAGGAGCAAACATTAATTTAATACCTTTATTTATTTTCAGGAAAATTGGACTAGGAGATGTCAAAACAACTAACATAACTCTTCAATTGGCAAACCATTTAATTAAGAAGCCTCATAGAGTAGTAGAGGATGTGCTAGTGAAGGTAGACAAAATTATTTTCCCTGTAAACTTTATTATTTTAGATTTTGAGGAGGATAGAACTTATCCATTGATTTTAGGTCATCCTTTCCTAAACACCGAGAGAGCTTAAATTGATGTGCATGAGAGTAAACTCACTCTAAGAGTTGGGGATGAGAGTGTAGATTTTGTAATGTCCAAACTTATAAAATATCCCTTAGATAATGAGAAATGTATGAAAATTGTGGCAATAGATAAGTATGTAGAGGAAGTGAATTTTTCACTTTATGAGAGTGATAATAAGGAGTGGAAAGCTATGGAATTGAAGGATGAGGTTAAGCATGGGAATACATTTACCAAACTTGAGCTCTTAGTTAAAAGTGATAATCCCATACCTCTTTCCATTGAAAAACCACCTAAATTTGAACTTAATCCATTACATAATCACTTGAGATATGCATTCTTAGGTGAGACTAACACATTACCCATCATAATTTCTATCAAATTAAGTATTGAGCAAAATATGAGGTTATATAAGGTAGTAAGGGGATGAGTTCGAGCATTGGGGTGGCAGATTTTAGACATAAAAGGAATTAGTCCCTCTATTGTCATGCATAAGATTCGTATGGAGGATGGGCATAAACCCATAACTGAGAGACAAAGAAGATTAAATCTAAACATGAAGGAAGTAATAAAAAAAAAGATAGTCAAATTGTTAGATACAGAAATTATCTATCCTATTTTCGATAGTGAGTGGGTTAGCCCAGTTTAATGTATGCCAAAGAAGAGTGGAATTACAGTGGTAGAAAATGATGAAGGAGAATTAATCTCTAAGAAGGTGGTAGATGATTGGCTTGTATGTATCGATTATAGAAAGTTAAATAATGCCACTAGAAAAGATCAATTTCCCCTTTTATTTATTGATCAAATGTTAGAAAGGACAGCAAGTTATGCATATTATTATTTTCTTGATGGTTATTTGGGTTATAATTAAATTTTCATTTACCCCGAGGACTAAAAGAAAACCACCTTTCAGTGTTGTATAATGGCAATTTTTTCTAACTTAATTGAGGATATCATGGAGGTTTTTTATGGATGATTTCCTTGTGTTTGGTGATTCTTTCAATTTGTGTTTAGCTAACCTTGACAGAGTTCTAAGACGCTGCAAAGAGACTAACCTTATACTTAATAGGAAGAAATGTCATTTTATAGTAGATAAAGGGATAGTCTTAGGACACAGGATTTCAAACAAAGGAATTAAAGTGGATCGAGCTAAAACACTAATTATTAAGAAATTACCACCACCTACATCACTCAAGGGAGTTAGAGGTTTTTTGGTGTAGCACCCTCAACGTGCCACACAAACATGTCCTCATAATACATTAACACATGGCATAAGAAAAATTTTTCAAATACTTTGTTATATGCATAAATAAGTTTTACACAAAGTACATAGCATTATATAAGTATACAAAATCAATATGATTTCTTTACAAAATCCCTAATGCCCAAAATCTTGTACATGCTTATGAGGATGAAGATGTCGACATCAAGCCTACCGTTGACCCATCTGAGCTCACAACCAAGACATACTGCAAGCTTCCTATCAAAGCAAATACCTCAAGGTAGGCTATCTAATTCCTAAAAAATATAATTACAAGGGAATAAGCTTGCGACTCAATAAGAAATTGATAATATAATCAAACATATAATACTTTTCAAGAACTAATTATTCTAATATAATGAAAAAACCTAAAAGTAAACTACACAGCTAATTCTACCATAGACCCAAACTGGTGAGCGCCAGTGTCTACTCGCAGAAAACCTCACTGGCGAGTGCCAGTGTTTGTTTTCAGCCTGAAAATCCAATTGCATAATATTCCAATACTTTGCATCTACTCAACACTTCAATACTATCAACAATAACTAACATTTAATAATACATATATGTAAGTGTGTATAAATGAATATCAACACATAACCAAAATCATCATATACGTAACACGATGCAATCATTACATGTTTATGTATGTTATGCATGTTAGTTATCCGACTAGTGTTATCATCACACGTTTCACACATGAAGCACACGTTTGTTTTATTCCTCACATATTTCATATTTTTTATATTTTTATCATTAGTGGCTATCCCTGAGACTCTCTGCCCAGCTCAGTATCATATCTCACACGTTTATATTCCTCACACATTTATTATACGAATGGCCACTTCTAAGACTCTCTACCCAACTCAGTCTCAGATTTCATTATCAGTAGAGGCTCTCTGCCCAGCTCAGTCTCCACTATCATATGTATTCCTCACATCAATTAATATGCATATAAATATCACCATCACAATTCAATATTCATTTCATTTCTCATCATTCCCAATAACATGGTGAATCATAATTCATACCACGTCAAGTGGATTGCATAATTTAATATGTGTACATCAATTACAAATCACCACCACACATTCTCACAAATAATATATACATATATTCATCACTCTTACCACAAGTAATGGCATAAACAAACCAATATAGTCAAACAACTATAGTTACATGAAAATCAATATATGTAAGCATTATATTAACAATTACATACTATAAAGCTTCAACTCCTTCTTAAAGAAAAGCTCCCTCTATTGAGTAGGGTCTCTTCTACCTCTATCAACTCCTACATATATTTATATACTAATTGCAACAATCAAACATTACAATTCATCCCAATTTCACAAAGTGCAACTTAATATTTAAAGTTTGACATGACCTAAATATGCACATACAAGTATAATAATCTCCAAATTTCTACTGAAGCTATCTTCTAATTCCAATTAGAATTACTCAATTTAGACAAGTATGAAATTAATTATGGATTTTTAAGTAAAATCAGGTAAAATAGGGCTGACAACAAGAGCAAAAAAATGTCGAGCCCTAGCAGACAATATTAACGGCAATTTCAGCTAAGTGTCAAAACATAAAAGTTGTAAAAGACTCTCTAAAGTTTCCAGGGAATCTAACCATGCTCAAATCAAAGTTCTATAGCTCAAGTTATGGCCAAAACAATAGGACTTAATAGTATACAAAACCTGAAATTCCCAAAATCAAAACTCAAATTAATTCAATCTAACAACACAAATAGAACTTACCAATTAAGCTCCAATTGAATAAAAGACCCTCTAATGCCTCTCAAAGCTATTAATTGATCACTTAAATATGATCACAAACTCTCCAAAAATCATTCAAGAATTCACTCTCTTCTTCTTCCCAATTCTCTACACCAACATACACCAACACACATACATATATACACTCATACAAGCCACCAATCAAAAGCCTCCATTTGTACCTCTAAAGTCTTCTCCCCATTAAATGCATATTTATTACCAAAATAACAATACTAATAATAATAATAATAATAATAATAATAATAATAATAATAATAATAATAATAATAATAATAATAATAATAATATTAATATTAATATTAATAATATTAATAGTAATATTAATAATTATAACCAAATATCTCCACAAAGACCCCCTCAACTCCTTAATGAAATGGCATAAATTCATAATAGCCCAAAATTTTCTAATGTGACAATTCACTCCAAACTTTTCTTACAATCTAGTCCCTTTCTACAAATTATACCCAATCTTAAACTTAAATGTAGTTCACTATCTAACATGCATAAAAGGCAATGCATATGTCATACGCACGTGTGCTAAAGGGCTGGTGTTACATTTGGGGCGTGCTAATTTTTATCGATGCTTTATTAAGGATTTTTCTTTAATTGTAAAACCTTTAGTTAACATTTTAATTAAAGATATGCCTTTTGTTTTTTATGATGCATGTTTGAGTGCTTTTGATAGGTTGAAAAAGGCATTAGTGTCAGCGCCCATCATTACACCTCCAGATTAGTCTTTACCATTTGAGATCATGTATGACATAAGTGACTATGCTATTGGAACTATCTTAGGACAAAGGAAGGAAAATCGAGTCCATGTGATCTACTATATAAGCCAAACATTGACGGAAGCTCAAATTAATTACACCACTACAGAAAATGAGATGTTAGTGGTGGTATTTGCCGTACAAAAATTTTGCTCTTACCTCATTGATTTAAAAATTATCATCTATACTGACCATTCAACCATTTGATATCTTTTTGCCAAGAAGGATGCAAAACTACGACTCATGAGATAGGTGTTATTGTTATGAGAGTTTGACCTCGAGATCAAGGATAAGAAAGGCTCAAAAACTTGGTGGCAGACCATTTATCACGACTATAAAAAGAAGATGTGAGTGCACTATAGGCCATTAAAGATAATTTTCTAGATGAGTTCCTTTTGGCGCTGCATCATATAGCAACTCCGTGGTATGCTGACATTGCTAATTATTTAGCTAGAGGTGTGATACCGGAGGAAATCTCATATCAATAAAAGAAGAAGTTTATGTTCGAGGTTTGCCATTATTTATGGGAGGAGCCTTTTCTTTACAAAATTTATGGAGATGGGATGATTAGAAGATGAATTCCGGATTCTGAGGTCTTCGATGTGTTATCTTATTGCCATGATTCGATGTATGGAGGACATTATGGAATATCAAAAATGGTCACCAAAGTGTTGGAGAGTAGTTTTTTTTTTGGCCAACACTGTTCAAGGATGTTAGGGAATTCATTCTTCATTATGATCATTGCCAACGTATAGGTAACATTTTGAAACGACATGAAATGCCCCTCACTTTGATTCAAGAGGTGAAATTTTTGATGTTGGGACCCTTCCCTTATTTTTATAAGAACTAATACATCCTTGTGGGAGTTGATTATGATTCTAAGTGGGCACAAGCTATGACATCACCCACTAATAATTCAAGGATAGTGGTAAAATTTTAAAAGAAAATATTTACGAGATTTGGCATACCACGAGCTACTATTAGTGATAGAGGGTTACATTTTTATAACCATAAGTTTGAGTCTTTACTAAAAAAATATAATGTGCATCATAAATTTACAACATATATCATCCTCAAACAAGTGGACAAGTGAAGGTAACTAATCGAGAGTTGAAAAATATTCTAAAAAAGATGGTAGGAAGCTCAAGAAAGGATTGGGCTACAAAATTGGATGACATATTATAGGCATATAGATTAGCATTCAAAACATCAATTGGGATGTCGCCATTTAGGTTGGTGTTTGGAAAGGCATGTCAACTACCCGTTGAATTAGAACAACGTGCATTTTGAGCTATAAAGATAATCAATTTTGATTTGAAAGCAACTGGAGAGAGAAGACTTTTACAACTTAATAAGCTCGATGAAATTCATCTCAAGCTTATAAGAATGCCAAACTTTTTAAGGAAAAAAATGGCATGATGCACATATTTTGCAAAAATAACTTTCAAATTGATGATTCAGTATTGTTATTTAACTCTTGATTACATTTATTTCTAGGAAAATTGAAGTCTAGATGGAGTGGACTATTCAAGGTAGTTCAAACTTTCCCCCATGGTGCTATTGAGCTTGAGAATGAGAAAGGCGAGCGTTTTAAGGTTAATGGGCAGTAATGTAAACCTTATTTTGGAGGTTTATGGGCAAAAGATAAGGAACTAGTTTCTTTTAATGCCAATTGTCTTTCGAAATGGCATTCTTTCACATTAAAGTCAAGCTAGGGACCTTAAATTAGCGCTTATTGGGAGGCAACCCAATTTCATTTTAATTTTCTTAAGTTTTTCATTTTTATTTAGTATTCCTTTTATGATTTTAAGTGCATTTTACTTAGATTTTCGTAGTTTTATTTTTGTTTATAGGTTAGATAATAATAGAATGTACGAAGATGGAAAATTGAAGAGAGAAAAAAAAGAAATGCAAGCAAAATATGTAGACATAGTCAGAGACACGCCCATATCTATACATGTGTTCAGGTGTGTATTTTAACTCAGTAAGGTACACAGACACACACATAGGGGTGTTCACGCCCTCCAAAATGGCCGAACCAAAAACTGAACCAATACTATTCGGTTCGGTTTGTATTTTTAGAATTTTTAAATTTTTAGAACCGAATCGAACCGAACCAAAATTTGGTTTGATTTGATTTTATGTAAAAAAAAATTCAATTAACCGAGATAACCGAAATAACCGATTTTTTATTTTTTATTTTTATTTTTCTAAATATTTTGTTGAAAATATATACAAATTTAATATAAAAATATAAAAATAATCAATATTTTTTGATTTTTTAGTTCGGTTTTCTACCCAAAAATTTC
The DNA here is from genome assembly GCA_949673435.1 of Macaranga tanarius. Classification (NCBI taxonomy): domain Eukaryota; kingdom Viridiplantae; phylum Streptophyta; class Magnoliopsida; order Malpighiales; family Euphorbiaceae; genus Macaranga; species Macaranga tanarius. The sequence continues at coordinate 16,041 of CATIWO010751807.1, read as the reverse complement.
AGTTCGGTTTAGTTTTGGACCTAATTCGGTTCAATTCGGTTTTGATTTCTTCAAATTCGGTTATTTCGGTGCAGTAAAAAAAACCCTCAAAAACTGACCAAACCGACCGATGAACACCCTTACACACACATACGCCCATGTATAACTCTGTGTTTAATTATATAATTTTAGGCAGAATAGTACAAGAGCAGGAACATGCCCATATTTTATGGCCATGTTTCCATGCTTAATTTTGGGTAGAATGGTACACTGGCAGAAATATGCCCATGTCTCGAGCCCTATTTGTTAGGAGAAAATCTCAATTTTAGTGAGACACATCCGTGTATAACCTACACGCCCGTGTATTGCTGATAATTTAAATTAAAAATTAGGAATTTCCAAACATAACTCCTCACGCCCATTCCATTTTTTCTTCTTCTTCTCCATGAAACTCCGGTGCAATCCATTTTTCTCCCTAAAATTAGCACTTTCCCTTTGATTTTTCTTGATTTTTTTCTTTCTTTTTATATTTTCTTCATCATAATGTCTTCTCCTCCACCCAAACGTGTCAAATAATGTGCCCAATGTAATATCCTTTTATCTTCTCACCCTCTTCGCGTGCCAAAAGCGGATCCTCTCCCTAATCAAGTGGCTTCTTCTTCATTGGGTACTCATTCTCTACACCCGATTTTTCAATTTCGAAAGAAATGCATCCAAGTCAAGGTAAACACACTTCTCCCTTTACCTATTAAGCCCAGTAGGTTTCCTAGCCAAAGTGACTTAGAAAAATTAGATTTTTAGAAAGTCATTGATAGGAAATTATTTAATGGTAAATGGAGTGACATGATTTCTATTAGGGACCCTTGTTACCAAGAATTGTTAGTCAAATTTTTTGCCTCTTTTTTTTTATGGATAAATAGGGCATCGATTATGCTAAAGACAATGTGATTAAGTTTAGATTGGTAGCCAAACCTTTTCCATGTCTATTAGTAAATTTAGTGTCAGTATGGGCTTTTATAGTGCTACTTAGGTTGAGACTGTTCATTATTATAACTCTTTAGCAAATTTGCAATAGTCATGTGCTTGCGCATTTTGGCGCAACCATAATAGGCATGGATTTCAAGATGATTATAAGCCCATTAAGTCCAAGAGCACTTGTTTCACTTCCCCTGTGATGTGTATTTTGCATCGTATCATTGCACACATTATTTATGGTCGTAGGGAGAGTATAGGGTTGGTGACTATATGTGATATTTTTTATCTTTATTTCCTTGAGATGGGTGAGTTATGTAACTTTGCCTATGGGTTTAAGATTTACTTTGACTCGATGTCGAGTAAATCGAGAGGAGCTTTGTGTGGGGTGAGTTATATGACTAGGTTAGCTAGGAACTTAGGAGTTTTTAATTCCCTGAGTGACTTGACCCGTAATTGCCATATGATTGCCTTGGACATGAATGCGCTTCGATCCATGAACTTAGTCGAGAAAAGGGGTGATGTCTATATGTTAGTTGATGGAGCTCCGATGGAGGCACCTGTGGATGAGCCTGTTGCAGTTGAGGGTTATGATATTCCTATACCAGAGGTTCCTCCATTTCCTATAGATCCTTGGGACAAGTTTTGATTGGTCTAGCAGAGACATGAGCATATGCTACAACATTTCCATATATATATGGACTGGTTACAATAGGGGATGTCTGCTTTGATAATTGAAAGAGGTTTGCAGCCACCTGAGATGCCGCCGACCCCAAACTTTTTTACATCTTATTCACCACCTCCATGTCTTATGGTAGTTGGCGATGTTGAGATAGAGGAGGATGATGATAATGCTTCTGATGCTTAGTTATATGTTTTATTTTTTTTATGATTCCTTCAAATATTTATGTTTTTAGGATATCTTGTGGATTTCGTTCATATTTGCATTTATGGATATTTTTTTTGTTTGACAATATTATAGTTATTATTTATTTTCTGCAATTTTCTTTTGTGCCATTACATTTCTTTTAGTTTTTGTTTTTGTTTATATTTTTCAATTTTTATTGTGTCTTGTTTCTTTCATACTCACGGTCCCCAATCCATTTTCGGTTAATAATTCAGGGGAGTAATATTTACTTTCTTTATATTTTTTTCTTGCACCCATTGAGGACAATATTTTGGATAAGTGTGGGGGGGTATTTATTTTGTGTTTATGAATGGAATTGAGAATTTTGTCGCTTAAGTATTTGATTGTGCCTATCATTATAATGAACTTAATACAATAAATGTGATTTTCTTAAGTATATAGTGTATTCTCCGATTAATGTTTAATTTGTAAATCTTAAATTTAATTGGTAACTTAGGTTAAGGGTTATATATAATTTAATGAATCTAATGCTATTTTTCTTATTATTTTAATCAAAACTCATGTATTAATACTCGAGGTTTTTAGGAAATTTTTTTTGGTTTTAATATGATTATATAATTAAGGTAAATAATGTAAAGGTAAAATGGAGCATAAAACGCACTTGTCTCATTCAAGAAAGAAAAGAAAAAGAAAAAAAATTAAAGAAGTGAGAAGGAACATAAAATACACTCACTAATTAGAAAGGTGAGATAGAGCTTAAAATGTACTCGTAAAAAGGAATGGGTATTGGGTGGTTGATTTCTTAATGATTTTTGAGTATTAATTTGTGAAAATTTTTATTGAAAATAAGAGAAAGGCTCTTCACTTGGTAATTAATGGAATCCTTATGTTTAAGTTATTAATTTTATTTTTGAATTATAAGTTTTATAGTGATTGGAGAATATAGTAGATACTTAAGTAAAAGTTGTTATTGTATCTTGTTCATTTTGGTGATAGGATTTGGGTGAAGTTTGTCATTAATTTTTGCTTGAGCATAAGTAAATACTTAAGTATGAAGGATTTTGATTAGTATGAATTTTTATTATGTTTTTGGTGATTGATTGGTGTTATTTTTAAGTTAATTTTTTTTATTTTTGTTTTAGATGTGTTAATTATATGAGATTTATTATTTGTAGGTGTTGTAAGTCATTTATGGGATCGGATAACAAAAGAACTAAAGATTCGGGAGGTCTGAAGTAGAATTTAAAGGAAGTCTTCGAAACAGGTAAGGACACAGCCATGTTATATATAACACCCGCCCTTTAGCACACGTGTGTGTGATATAAGTATTGTATTTTATGTATAGGAGTTAGTAGACTTTATTTAAGTTTAAGTATGGGTATATGTGTAGAGAAGGACCAAATTGAAAGGCAAGTTTGGAGTTAGTGATAGCAATAGAAAGTTATGGGGGTATTGTGCAAAATGCCTATTTCATTAAGAAGTTAGTTAGTTATTTGTAATGCTATTTGGGTGTATTTAATTATAGAATATTGTTATTATTGTTATTATTTTTAAGTGATAATTATAACTTAATATGTAATGATTATGGAAGACTTTACGGGCAAAAATGAAGGAGTTTAATTGGTGGTTTGTGTGTGGGTATATGTATGTGTGTGTTAGTATAGAGTGAGTGTAGAGATTATTGAGGAAGAAGAAGAGGAAGTCCTTGACTGAATTTTAGAGAGTTTTGATCTTACTTAGGCTAGCATTTAATAGGCATTAGCAGGTCCTAAATCTACTGGAGTCAATTTAGTAAGCTTACTTATGTAATTGGTTGAATTTAGTTGAGTTTTTATTAGTTGCAATTCTCGGATTTTGTCTCTCCTATTTTTTAGACCTATTGTTCTTACCATATCTTGAGTTATACAGCTTTGAATTGAGCAAGGTTAGACTTTCTGAAAACTTCAGAGAGTCTTCTTCAATTTTCGTATTTTGAGTTTTGATTGAATCCGTTTCTATAAGGGTCAGTTAGAGCTAGACATTTTATTGCTCACAATGATGAACTTTTTTGGTTCAATGGATTCTAAAATCCATAATTAATTTTACACATGTCCAAATTGAGTGATTCTAATTGGAATTTGAAGTGGACTCATAACCCTAACTTTAATAGCAATTTGGGGGTTTTTGAACTTGTGTGTGTGTGTCCCTAGGTTATATTGTACTTTTGGGCATTTAATTTCAATTGGTGATTTTGGAACGAATTGTAATGCTTGTTTATGGAATTTGGCATATTATGGTATGTATGAGTTAGAAGAGGAAGTGGAAACCTTACTCAATAGAGGGAGCTTTACTTGTTAAGAAGTTGAAGCCTTTTTGTAAGTAATTATTATTATAATGCATATATATTGATTTTCAAGAAACTACGGTTGTGAACTATATTAATTCATGTATGCTATTTAATATAGCAAGAATGTGGTATATATATGTATATGTTGTTAATGAGATATTGATATATTGGTTTGGAAAGTGTTGTGATGAATTGTGATTATTAGCACATATGTTGTGCAAGCCACATGATATGGTGTGAATTGTAATTTCACCACGTTATTGGAAATGAAATGATTATTGAATTGTGATGGTGAAATGCATAAGTATATGGATTATGAGGTATAAATTGATATATGCACATTATGAGGTATATGAGAAAAATGTGTGTGTGTGGAGATTGAGCTCCACGATCTAAGACTGAGCTGGGCAGAGAGTCTCAAATGTGGCCATTTATGTAATTATATACACGTGAGATCTAAAACTGAGCTGGGCAGAGAGTCTCAGGAATGGCAACTTGTATATGAAAATATGATAAAGAAAAAGTGAATTTTATATGAAACGTGTGTGACGTGTGTTGAGAACTCCGGTCGGATACTAACTTGCATGAATATGCATTTTTGCATTCGTATGTATGTATATTGCATGTTGATTGAATGTGAGTTGTGATATATGAAAATGATAGTTATGAATTGTGGAAATAATGAGATTTGGTGTATATAAGGCATCATCAATATTGTTTGAATTCTTAGGAACTTGGTTGTTATGCTTTGAATGTTGTACAGGTTGTTAGGCATGGTCATGTGGTGTTTAAACACGGCCGTGCATAAGTTTGTATCAAATTTAAGAGCCCTCGAGCGGCCATGCGCCTTTTTGGCACAGCTGTGTATGTCCAGAAAGAGAAATGTGTCAAAGCAGGCATGGCCGTACGGTTCTAGAGAAAAAAGGCATGCCTTAAGTGTCAAAGCAGGCATGGTCGTACGGTTCTAGAGAAAAAAGGCATGCCTTAGGCATGACCGTGCTAAATTCTTACATGGTTGTGCATAACCCTTTGCACGGCCATGCTAAAAACCTATGTAGCTGTGCAATAATCCTTGCACGGCTGTGCAATAATCCTGCACACCCATGCACAGCTTTTATGCTAAATTCATATTGTATGATGTATTAAAATGCTATTTATATACTTTCCTTAATTAGTTCTTGAGAAGAACTATATGTATGATTATAGTATCAATTGCTTATTGAGTCGCAAGCTCATTCTTTTACAATTATTATTTTCAGGTATTAGATAGCCTAGCTTGGGTGCTTGCTTTGATAGAAATCATGAAGCTTAGTTAAGTTGTGAGCTCAGGTAGGTCAGTAACGTGCTTGGCGTCAACTACTTCATCATCACGAGCATCTCATCATTTTGGCATTTGGATTTTGTAATAGAGTTAAGTAGCATTTGTATTTATATATGTAAATCTATGTACCTTGTATGAACCTATACTTTGATATATAACAAATCTTTTATGAAAAAAATATTAGCATTTCCACGTGTATGTTTTATAATGTGAAACTTATTTATGGTACTTGGAGGGTAATACATTAAGTGGTATCAGAGCAGGGAATTAGATTTCCTCGGAATGATAAAACGTTATACATTTATAACATATCATGCATAAGTTTTAGAAAGCATGTAGTTGATGTGCGTTGCATATCTCAGGATGGATGAGCACCAAGCACTTCGAGTTAACCTCGAAGAGTCATCTGAGTCAGTTCATAGACCTAAACCTAAGTTCCTCCTCCCGCTGCATATCCTTTTATGCAGGAGTTTGTTCAGATGATGAGGACTATGGGACAATAACCAGCAGGTAATATTGTAGATGAGATATATGAGAAAATTATGAAGCAAGGTGAAAAAGCCTTTGCGGGTACCACTGACCCCGCAATTACTGAAGAATGGTTGCGAAGCACCGAGAGAATCCTTGACAAATTTGAATGCACCACTAAGAAGAAAGTTAGTTATGCCATATCCCTATTTGAGCAAGATGCTCTAGATTGGTAGGAGATGGTGCTGGAAAGTAAAAATGTGCCGATGACCCTGACATAGAAGGATTTCTTAAAAGAATTTACTGAGAAATATATACCGGTAGTATACTCGGATAGAAAGAAGATTGAGTTTCTTGAGTTGAAATAGAATGAACTGTCTATGGCTGATTACAAAGTACAGTTTATGAGACTTTCCAAGTATACACCGGAGGAAGTCGCCACGGACGAGTTGAAGAGAAAGAAGTTTGAAAGGGGTCTGAATCTAGACATCCAAGAGAAGATGGCAATTAAACCTCCAACATATATAGAAGTGTTAGAGACTGCCTTGAGAGCTGAAGAGATAATTGTTGAAAGGAATGAAGTTGAGGCCAAAAAAAGAAGACCACTGGCTCATTTACTGCTCCGACACGGACTAGTGGCAGTTCATCCTTCAGATTCTCTAGTTTCCAATGGGGTGGACTTAGAGGAAGAAGTATGGGTCGATCCAATTAATCAAAAGGAGGATCATCTGGCAGAGAATTTGGGAGGTTTAATAGCCGAAGAGGGTAAGGTAGATCGATGAGTAGGTCATCCACTCCAATGTGTAGCATATGTGGAAGATATCACTTGGGTGAATGCTGGAATTTGAAACCGGGTGCATGCTATTATTGTGGTCAACCGGGTCATTTCATCAGAGACTGTCTAGTAAGAAAAAGCGGATAAGGATCCCAAATGACAGTTCAAAGCAGTGCTGGAGAGAATATATCTACTATTAGTAGAGGAAGAGGTCGAGGTGGTAGAGGAGGTGGAGCTAGCACTTCAAGTCAAGCAGGATCAGCCGGTCCATCTCAAGGCCAAGCAAGGGTCTACACTATCACTAGGCAAGAAGCTCCTGCAACTCCAAACGTGGTTACTGGTATTTTTTCTATCTTTGACCATGATACATATGTGTTGATTGACCCAGGATCCACTTGTTCCTTTTGCATCGAGAGTGCATGGTACCATTGAACCCCTAGAAACTAGCTTATGTGTTTCTATGCATGCTGGGGGTATTATAGTAGTTAATTCAGTTATGAGAGCATGTCCTCTAGTAGTTAGTGGAGAGATATTATATACAGACTTAGTGATTATTAAACTAGATGAATTTGATGTCATTTTAGGAATGGATTAGCTATCTAAACACCATGCTGTTGTGGATTGTTATACTAAGGAAGTAGTTATAGATGTTGAATGGCAGAAAAAGATATTATTGGTGGGAGAGAGAAAGGTTGTGCCTTTTTGTTTAATTTCAGCAGTAACAGCATTGTAATTGATTAAAGATAGGGGTGAGGCGTATTTAGCTAATATGTTTGATACAACTAAAGTTAGTCCTGAGGTGAAGAAGATACCAGTAGTTAGTGATTTTTTCGATGTATTTCTAGATGAATTGCCGGGATTACCTCCATACCGAGAGGTTGATTTTAAAATTGAGACTATTTTGAGAGCGACACCGATATCGATTGCTCTGTATAGAATGGTACCAACAGAATTAAAAGAGCTAAAGAAACAATTGGAAGAACTGTTAGAGAAGAGATTCATTAGACCAAGCATATCACCTTAGGGAGCTCCAGTTCTATTTATAAAGAAGAAGGATGGTAGCATATATTTGTGTATTGACTACATGAAATTGAACAGAAGTACGGTGAAGAACAAATACCACTGCCAAGAATTGATGATTTACTTAATCAGTCGAAAGATGCCACAGTATTTTCAAAGATAGATTTGAGATCGGGATATTGGAACCTTCGGGTGGTTGAAACTTCAATCTCTAAGATGGCATTTTGGATTAGATATGGACATTATGAGTTTTTGGTTATGCTTTTTGGGTTGACAAATACACCGATAGTATTCATGTCATTGATGAACATGACATTTGAACAGTATCTATATCAGTTTGTGATTGTCTTCATAGACAATATTCTTATCTACTTTTCAAGTAAAGAACTATATGAACGACACCTCCGAACTACTTTGCAAATATTGAGAGAGCAGCAGTTGTATACAAAATTCAGCAAATGTGAATTTTAGATAGAAGATATTACTTTTCTATGACATATTATTTCAAGAGAATGAGTAAAACCTAACCCGTCAAAGATTAAAGCCATTATGGAATAGAAAACACCTAAAAATATAACAAAAATTTGAAGTTTTCTGGGATTGGCCGGATATTATCGAAGGTTTGTTCAAAATTTCTCTATTGTTGCAAGACCTTTAACCAACCTGTTGAAGAAGAATGTGCAATTTCGGTGGACGAAAACTTGCCAAAAGAGTTTTGAAAAGTTAAAGGAAGCTTTGACTACTACTCCAGTACTTGCATTACCAACTGGAGACGGATGATTTGTAGTATAAACGGATGCCTTAGGACAAGGTTTGGGATATGTTTTAATACAAAATAGGAAGGTGATCGTATATGCTTCAAGACAGGTACGAACTTACGAAGCCAATTACCCTACCCATGACTTGGAGTTAGCAGCAATTGTCTATGCTTTAAAGATTTGGAGGCACTACCTATATAGAGAGACATTTTCCATTTTCACCGATCATAAGAGTTTGAAATATGTCTCCATAAAAAAAGAGTTAAATTTAAGACAACGAAGATGGATGGAGTTATTAAAAGATTATAACTGCGCTATTGAGTACCATCCGGGTAAAGCAAACGTAGTAGCCGATGCTTTAAGTCGTAAAATAATAGAGAGTTCAGCTGGAATCATTTATTACGAAAAGGAGAATCTTGTGGCATTGCGAGCATTGAATATTAATCTTGATGTAGAAGAAGATCATTTGTTGGCAGCATTACAAGTTAAGCCATTAATGGTAGATCAAATTAGAGATGCTCAAATGGATGATGCATATTTGAAGAAGATGAAGGATAAAGTGGAAAAAGGAGTTAACACATAATTCGTAATAATAGAAGATGACATATTAGTAATCAGTAATCATTTATATATTTTGGATATTAGAGATTTGAGAGAACAAATTATGAATGAAGCATATACTGCTCCTTACTCGATGTACCCCGGAAGCACTAAAATGTATCGAGATTTGAAGCCATATTACTGGTGGCCAACAATGAAGAAGGATGTGGCGAAATATGTGGTAAAGTGCTTGATATGTCAACAAATCAAAGCTTAACATCAAGCACCTGCAGGAAAATTACATTCATTGAAGATATCAGAATGAAAATGGGAGAGAATAACAATGGATTTTGTGATTAGGTTGCCTAGAACTTTTCAGAGACATGATATAGTTTAGGTAATAGTTGATAAACTCACTAAATTTGCACACTTTTTGCCAATACAACAAACAGATTCTTTAGACAAGTTGGCATCTATGTATGTTTCCGAGATTATGAGATTGTATGGATGATGTCAATTGTATCTAATAGAGATCCACGGTTCACATCACACTTCTGGGAAAATTTACAAGGAGCATTGGGTACTAAATTACACTTTAGTACTGCTTTTCATCCTCAAATGAATGGGCAGTCAGAGAGGACAATTCAGACTTTGGAAGACATAATAAGGGCTTGTACACTAGAATTCAAAGGCAACTGGAATGATCACTTACCATTGCTGGAATTTGCCTACAACAATAGTTTTCACTCTAGCATTGGAATTTGCACCATATAAAGCTCTTTATGGAAGGAAATGTCGAAGTCCGATTTATTGGAATGTTGAAGGTTTGAGGCAGATTGAAGGACTGGACTTAATACAAAAAATAGTGAAAAAATTTCAAATGGTCAAGAAATGCTTAAAAGCAACCCAAGATTGCTAGAAGAGTTATGCAGATAGACATCGTCAAGAAATGGAGTATAATATTGGTGAGAAGGTTTTCTTGAAAGTGTCACCATGGAAGGGAATCTTGCGGTTTGGTAAGCATAGAAAACTAAGTCCAAGATATGTGGGACTATATGAGGTCATTGAAAGGATTGGACCACTTTCTTATAAATTGGCTCTTTCGAGAGAATTGTCATCCATTCATGACATGTTCCATATGTCAATGCTAATGCGATACCGATCGGATCCAAGTCACATCATATAAGAGCCAAAAATTAAAATCTCTGAGAAGTTAACCTATGTGAAAGAACCAATTGAGATACTTGATCGGAAGGTAAAGAAATTGAGAAACAAAGAGATTCCGATAGTAAAAGTGAAGTGGAGCCACCATTCACCGAAAAAAGCTACATGGGAAGTGAAAAAGCAGATGAAGCAGAAATACCCTTATTTATTTTTGGAAGATGGTGAGTAATGAATTTCGGGGATAAAATTTTATTAAAAGGAGAGAAATATAACACCCGCCTTTTAGCACACGTGTGTGTGATGTAAGTATTTCATTTTATGTATAGGAGTTAGTAGACTTTATTTAAGTTTAAGTATGGGTATATGTAAAGGCAAGTTTGGAGTTAGTGGTAGCAATAGAAAGTTATGGGGGTATTGTGTAAAATGCCTATTTCATTAAGGAGTTAGTTGGTTATTTATAATGATATTTGGGTATATTTAATTATAGAATATTGTTATTATTGTTATTATTTTTAAGTGATAATTATAACTTAATATGTAATGATTATGGAAGACTTTGGGGGAAAAAATGAATGAGTTTGATTAGTGGTTTGTGTGTGGGTATATGTATGTGTGTGTTAGTGTAGAGTGAGTATAGAGATTGCCGAGGAAGAAGAAGAGGGAGTTCTTGAGTGAATTTTTGAGAGTTTTGATCATGCTTGGGCTAGCATTTGGGAGGCATTAGCAGGTCCTAAATCTATTAGAGTCAATTTAGTAAGCTTACTTATGTAATTGGTTAAATTTAGTTAAGTTTTTATTAGTTGCAATTCTCAGATTCTGTCTTCCCTGTTTTTCAGTCCTATTGTTCTTGCCATATCTTGAGCTATACAACTCTGAATTGAGTAAAGTTAGACTCCCTAGAAACTTTAGAGAGTCTTCTTTACTTTTCGTGTTTTGCGTTTTGATTGAATCCGTCTCTATAAGGATCAATTAGAGCTAGACATTTTATTACTCACAATGATGCTCTGTTTTGGTTGAATGGATTCTAAAATTCATAATTAATCCCATACATATCCAAATTGAGTGGTTCTAATTGAAATTTGAAGTGGACTCATAACCCTAGCTTCAATAGTAATTTGGGGATTTTTTGACTTGTGTGTGTGTGTCCTTAGATTATATTGAACTTTTGGACATTTAATTACAATTGGTGATTTTGGAATGAATTGTAATGTTTGTTTATGGAATTTGGCATATTATGGCGTGTAGGAGTTGAAAGAGGAAGTGAAAACCCTACTCAATAGGGGGAGCTTTGCTTGTAAATGAGTTTAAGCTTTTTTATAAGTAATTATTATTATAATGCATATATATATATTAATTTTCAAGTAACTACAGTTGTGAACTATATTAATTCATGTATGCTATTTAATATAGCAAGAATGTGGTATATATGTGCATATGTTGTTGATGAGATATTGATAGATTGGTTTGGAAAGTGTTATGATGAATTATGATTATTAGCACATATGTTGTGCAAGCCACATGATGTGGTGTGAATTGTGATTTCACCACATTGTTGGAAATGAAATGATTATTAAATTGTGATGGTGAAGTGCATAAGTCTATGGATTGTGAGGTATGAATTGATATATGCATATTGTGAGGTATGTGAGGAAAATGTGTGTGTGGAGATTGAGCTCCATGATCTGAGATTGAGCTGGGCAGAGAGTCTCAGATGTGGCAATTCATGTGATTATATACGTGTGAGATCTGAGACTGAGCTGGGCAGAGAGTCTCAGGAATGGCCACTTGTATATAAAAATATGATAAAGAAAAAGTGAGTTTTATATGAAATGTGTGTGACGTGTGTTGAGAACTCCGGCCGGATACTAACTTGCATGAATATGCATTTTTGCATTTCTATGTATGTATATTGCATGTTAATTGAATGTGAGTTGTGATATATGAAAATGATAATTATAAATTATGGAAATGATGAGATTTGGTGTATATGAGGCACCATCAATATTGTTTGAATGCTTGGGAACTTGGTTGTTATACTTTGAATGTTGTACAGGTTGTTAGGCACAACCATGTGGTATTTAAATACGGCCGTGCATAAGTTGGTATCAAATTCAGGACTCCTCGCGCGGCCATGCGCCTTTTAGCACGGCCGTGCGTGTCCAGAAGGAGAAATGTGTCGAAGCATGCACGGCCATGCGATTCCAGAGAAAAATGGCATGCCTCAGGTACGGACGTGTCAAATTCTTACACGGCCATGCATAACCCTTTGCGCGGCCATGCTAAAACCCTGTGCAGCCATGCAATAATCCTTACGCAGCCATGCAAGATTTTTGTGCACCCATGCACAGCTTTTATGCTAAATTCATATTGTGTGATGTATTGAAATGCTATTTATATTCTTTCCTTAATTAGTTTTTGAGAAGAACTATATGTATGATTATAGTATCAATTGTTTATTAAGTCGCAAGCTCATTCCTTTGCAATTGTGGTTTTCAGGTATTAGATAGCCTAGCTTGGGTGTTTGCTTTGATAGAAAGCTTTAACCTTGGTTAAGTTGTGATCTCAGGTGGGTCAGCAACGTGCTTGGCGTTCATCCTCACGAGCATCTCATCATTTTGGCATTTGGTTTTTGTAATAGAGTCAAGTGGTATTTGTATATATATATGTAAATCTATGTACCTTGTATGAACCTATACGTTGATATATAACAAATCTTTTATCAAAAAAAAAGCTTAGCATTTCCACATGTATATTTTATAATGTGACACTTGTTTATGGTACTTAGAGGGTGTTACATTAAGTGGTATCAGAGTGGGGATTAGATTTCCTTGGGATACTAAACATGCTGCATTCATAACATATTTAGAAAATATGAAGTTGATATGCATTGCATATCTCATGATGGATGAAAACCAAGCACTTTGTGTTGATCCTGAAGAGTCTTCTGAGTCAGTTCATGGGCCTGAACAAGCTCAACCCCAAGTTCTTCCTCCCACTACATATCCTTTTATATAGAAGTTTGTTCAGATGATGAAGACTATGGGACAACAACTAGCAGGGAATGTTGTAGATGAGACCTATGAGAAAATTAGGAAGCAAAGTGCAAAAGTCTTTACGGGTACCACTGACCCTACAGTTGCTGAAGAATGGCTACAGAGCACCGAGAGAATCCTTGATAGATTTGAATGCACCACTGAGAAGAAAGTTAGTTATGTCGTATCCCTATTTAAGCAAGATGCTCTAGATTGGTGGGAGACGGTACCAGGAAGTAAGACTGTACCGATGACCTTAACTTGGGAGGATTTCTTGAAGGAGTTTACTGAGAAATATACACCAACAATGTACCGTGACAGGAAGAAGATTGAGTTCTTGGAATAAAAATAGAATGATCTCTCCATTGCTGACTATGAAGTACAGTTTGTGAGATTTTTAAAGTATGCATCGAAGGAAGTTGCCACTGATGAGTTAAAAAGAAATAAGTTTGAAAGAGGTTTGAGTTTGGAAATTTGAGAGAAAATGGCAATAAAACGTCCGACCTATAGAAAAGTGTTAGAGACTACCTTGAGAGCTGAAGAGATGATTGTTGAAAAGAATGAAGTTGAGGCCAAAAAGAAGAAGACCACTGGCTCATTTACCGCTCTGACACGAACTAGTGGCAGTTCATCCTTTAGAGGCTCTAGTTTCCAATGGGGTGGACTTAAAGGAAGAAGTATGGGTCGATCCAATCAATCAAGGGAAGGATCATCTAGCCGAAGATTTGGGAGGTTTGACAGCCGAAGAGGGCAAGATAGATCGATGAGTGGTTCATCCACTCCAATGTGTAGCATATGTGAAAGATATCACTCGAGTGAATACTGGAATTTGAAATCGGGTGTATGCTATCATTGTGGTCAGCCGGGCCATTTCATCAGAGACTGTCTAGTAAGAAAAAGTGGAGAAAGATCCCAGATGACAGTTCAAAGCAGTGTCGGAGAGAATATATCTACTGTTTGTCGAGGAAGAGGTCGGGGTGCTAGAGGAGGTGGAGTTGGTACTTTGAGCCAAATCGAATCTATTGGTCCATCCCAAGGCCAAGCAAAGATCTATGCCATCACTAGGCAAGAAGCTTCCGCTGCTCCAGATGTGGTCACAGGTACTTTCTTTATCTTTGATCATGATGTTTATCTTTTGATAGATTTAGGATCTATGAGTTCTTTCGTGTCTTATAAGTTTGCATTAAGAGTGTATAGTAGAATTGAACCCCTAGAACATAGCTTATGCATTTCTATGCCTGCTGAGGGTAGTGTAGTAGTGAATTCTATAATAAAGGCATGTCCTATATTAGTTGATGGTGAGAGTTTATATACAGATTTGATAGTTATTAAACTGGAAGAATTTAATGTCATTTTGGGTATGGATTGGTTAGCCAAACACCATGCCATTATAGATTGTTGCACTAAGGAGGTAATTATAGATATTGTGGGGTAGAAAAAGATATTATTAGTGGGAGAGAGAAAAGTTGTACCTGTTTGTTTAATTTCAGCAGTGTTAGCATTTCAATTGATTAGAGGGGTGTGAAGCCTACCTAGCCAATATTATTGATACAACTAAAGTTAGTCCGGGGGTGAAGGAGATACCAGTGGTTAGTAATTTTCCTAATATGTTCCTAGATGAGTTACCGGAATTACCTCCGTATCGAGAAGTTGATTTTGAAATTGAGACTGTTTCGGGAGTGGTACTGATATCAATTGCTTCGTATAGAATGGCACCTACATAGTTGAAATAGTTAAAGAAGCAGTTAGAAGAGTTGTTAGAGAAAAGCTTTATTAGACCAAGCATCTCACCTTGTGGAGCTCCGGTTTTATTTATCAAGAAGAAGGATGGTAGTATGCATTTTTGTATTGACTACCGGCAGTTGAACAGAATTACGGTGAAGAATAAATATCTATTGCTAAGGATTGATGATTTGCTTGATCAGTTGAAAGATGCCACAGTATTTTTAAAGATAGATTTGAGATCGGGATGTTGGCAACTTCGGGTGGCAGAAACTTCAATCTCCAAGATGGTATTTCGGACTAGATATGGACATTATGAGTTCTTAGTTATACCTTTTGGGTTGACAAATACACCGGCAGCATTCATGTCTAGATCAATTTTTGATTGTCTTTATCGACGATATTCTTATCTACTCTTCAAGCAAGGAAATACACGAACAACACCTCCGAACTGCTTTGTAAATATTGAGAGAGTAGCAGTTGTATGTAAAATTCAGCAAATGTGAATTTTGGATGGAAGAGATTACTTTTCTGGGACATATTATTTCAAGAGAAAGAGTAAAACCTGACCCGTCAAAGATTAAAGCCATTATAGAATGGAAAACACCTAAAAATGTAACATAAATTTGGAGTTTTTTGGGATTGGTCGGATATTATCGAAGGTTTGTTCAAGATTTTTCTATTATTGTAAGACCTTTAACCAACCTATTGAAGAAGAATGTGCAATTCCGGTGGACGGAGACTTGTCAAAGGAGTTTTGAAAAGTTAAAGGAAGATTTGACTACTACTTCAGTACTTACATTACCAACTAGAGATGGAGGATTTGTAGTATATACAGATGCTTCGGGACAAGGTTTGGGATATGTTTTAATGTAAAATGGGAAGGTGATCGCATATGCTTCAAGATAGTTACGAACTCACGAAGCCAATTATCCTACCCATGACTTGGAGTTAACAGCAATTGTCCTTGCTTTGAAGATTTAGAGGCACTACCTATATGGAGAGACATTTTCCATTTTCACTAATCACAAGAGTTTGAAATACATCTCCACATAAAAATAGTTGAATTTAAGACAACGAAGATAGATGGAGTTAT
>CATIWO010751666.1:0-10402 GCA_949673435.1 Macaranga tanarius | reverse complement strand
ATGATTTTTATATTTTGACACATTCTAATGTTATCTTTAACAGGATGATATAATAGATTGTGGTTGGATATAATATGAATCATGTGAGGAGTATGAGTGATCAAGAAGGAATTTGTCCCTCACTAATCATGAGGAGGATATCTATGGGCCCCTCGATAAATTAGACTGGATGCAAATGCATGGCCATGCTTGAAATTAGTTAATAAGGAGTTATCAATTGTAGTTTAATTAAGATCAAGAAATAATGTGATTGAATTAAGGATGACATAAACTATCCCTTGTGCTCAATCGAAGATATCATGTGACAAAAGGACTGTAATATTATTGTTAAATAGGTTGTGTCGGATTACTGACCTTCACATGACTTGAGTAGTTATAATGTCTTGCTAGAGGCCACTTATGACTTATGGGCTACCAATGAGATTTGAGGCCCATTGCCAACTTTGTGTGAACCTACAGGGTCACACACATAGAACAGGCCCAAAACGGATATTGGGCTTATTAGCCTAATAAAATATTTTTCTCTATTATGTGTATATAATTATTATTTATTTATGGTAAATGTTATCATAATTAAATTATAAAATGGAATTAAAGCTCTTATAGATAGGGATAAACCAAAAGGAGTTTTGGTATTTGTGAATGACTAAGGAAACCCTATATGAGATGTGTATATATATATACACATATCACATATAGGGTTGAGTAGTCTCTGCACATCATTCATTCACAAATACACATGTTCTTTAAGAAAGAAACACCGAGAGAAAAATAGAGAGGAAGGTGCTAGCACACCATATTGTTTTTGGTTGTACTTTTTGTGTGGATACCGGTAGAGGACATTGCTCTTTAGTTATGTCTATATTCCGATATAAGAAGACGAAAGGCTCGAGGTAGGGTGTCAGCGGAGTGAACCTCCTCTCTTCCTTCTTACAATCTTGGCTTTGAACTCATCTTGGTAAGATACTAGACTCAGTTTTAATATTGATTTAATCTGAACTACATGGATCTTGGACTGGGTTTTGGGTGTTAAGTTTTTATTTTCTGCTGCATGACTGTGACCCGAAACCCAACACAAGTTGCACAAGGAAGATCTTTAAAGGTGATAGAAAACTACTCACAAGCCTCTCTTCTTTGACCTAATATGCTTGTTAGAACTCCTCCAAGCTTGAATGTGTGAGGGATGAGGTGACAAGCTCCAATGGATATCAATGGTGGATGTGGACTTGTACAACTCTTGTACAACTCTTGTACAACAATGGCCTTTGTCTTGAGAGTTCACAACACTTGTGAAAATTTCTATTCTCTACACTAAGAAGAAGAAGGAAGAAGATGGTATCAACCCTTTTTTCTCTTTTGTAAGAATATTAAAAATATCTCTCAAATGTGCATTAGTGTATATTCTCTACATAACCCACAAACTTAAACATATCCATTTTGATAATAGCTTGAGTGTCTCATACTTAAGCTACATGCATGTGTTAGCTTGAGTGTCTCACACTTAAGCTACATGCATATAATAGTTTGAGTGTCTCACACTCTAACTATATGCATGGATAGCTTTATGCCATAAGTGGGATTAGTTTGGTTTTAAGGATAACTTTAGCTTTTGACTTCATTAACCCTTAATGAGTTGAGCTAAGGTTATGGGCTTGTTTAACATTTAAACAAGGCCCAAACCAAACTAAATAAGACAACTCATGGGCCCTTTTAAACTCTTTAAATAAAACCCAACTTTAATCCACTATTAATAATATATATGGTTCATCTCATGGTCCATATCCATACTACAATTTGGAGGAAAATATTAATTTAGTCCTTGAATTAATATCACATACTAAATAAAGTCTAAATTAATATTTATTTAATTATAATTAGTCCCAAATTTTAAATTTAGATTTCGGGATATGTTAGATCCCCGCACATGCATAAATCTAATTCAATTAATTTAATTAATTAATTAAACTCTTTAATTAATAATTAAATTAATAATTATCTTCATCGGTGCAACTCTTATGTATGTGACTTACTAAGTTCAAGTCTAATTGGTAATGGAAAATAATATTAACACTTAATATTATGGAAACACCTTTCCATACTAAATGTGAAAATCCCAATTAATCACATTTAGTTCCCATAAGTCGTGAGTGACCCCTAGCATAGATATCACGACTACCCAATTAGAAGTGAATGCTATACGAAGATCCATAAGAACCGTAGAATATAATTACCGTACACTAAATGTCCCTTCATTACAAGATCCTGATATCAGCTAGAGTCACGGTTTAGTCAAACTCTAATTGCATCACTCATATGACCTCATCTTCAGTTCAATTCTTGACAAAACATGGCTACTACTAGAAACTCTTTTCTAGCATCGAAACTCTTTTCGGATAATTCAAGTTTGACCTGGTTAGGTACTTAATCATCAAGAATAACGTAGATAGTATAGGATCATATCTCGATTCACTCCATGTAATGAATTCCATTTTAGCCGACCATTCATCACTACATATAACCAACTAGAGCCACCATAGGCTATATACCTATATGTGGCTAGCATAGGTATATAAGCGGTAACAAACTCTAACCAACCATATGTGAATAATCATGTCACGTCAGGTCAAAGGACCATATGTACCATTATGTCCAAGATTGTGATTGTTGACAAAAGTGAATTTGCATACAATCACAAATCTTACGTCACAGTTCAATCCACCCATCATATGAGTATCCATATGTCTATTTTAATATCTCATATCAAGTAGCATGAGACTCACTACCTCCCACTATCGATATCGTATATCGATCAAGGAAAATAGACAGAGGTGATTGTCTAGGGATTAATACTACCCTTACATCAATCCAATGACTGTGAACATTTATAATATATGTACTAAATGAGTTTATCACTCATATTATCAACTCTTGATGATAAACTCATTTAACATAATACTAAAGGGTAAATATTCAAATAAACTTAACACTTAATTTAAATAAATAACATTTTATTACCATAGGGATAAAAGGTATAATATCTATATACAAGAATGGCCCTAAGGTACATCTACACTAACATATTGCT
Source organism: Macaranga tanarius (assembly GCA_949673435.1). Taxonomy (NCBI): domain Eukaryota; kingdom Viridiplantae; phylum Streptophyta; class Magnoliopsida; order Malpighiales; family Euphorbiaceae; genus Macaranga; species Macaranga tanarius. Next base: position 7,317 of record CATIWO010751666.1, on the reverse strand, counting down.
CATTTTGCTAATGATTTTTTAAAATTTATAGTAGCACCGAATGATACGGTCCGATACTGTTACACCATTATTGATACCGTTACGAATCATGAAACCGTTATTTAAATCCATGTACACATTTCTTGCATGTTTTGACATGTTTACCATGAGGTATTTAAGATTCAATCACCACTCAATCATTTGTTACTTTCAGAAAATATTTTTATAATGTATTAGAAATAACCTCAACTATGCCCCTTGTTCTGAAAGGAAAAATGTTGGAAACTGTTTGAATTTAACATTATAGAGTAATAGAATTTGCAAGATTCACATGATTAACATAGCAGCACCAAATCATGCATAATTTTTACATACTCTACATGCTTATTTACAAAGAGTATATAAGCATCGTAACATATACCTAATATGCATGCATTCCATATAGTTCAAAGAACTCAAGACAAATAGATGTCAAACTCAAAGCATTCATATCATTTATGGATTTTAGAATAAATAAACAAAACCTCAGCAGGGTAAAGTTTACAAAGCATATTAGGACCTTAATGGAGATTTTTATTAGTTTATCTACATAGATTGTGATATGTCTTATGGCTACGACTCCCCCATCCAAGAAATCTAGCAAAATTAGTTTCACCAATTTGAGAGTGTATTTACCATACATGTTCACTTTGACTAGAGTGGAACCATAGTATTTGATGTATAATTAGTAGGGGTAAGAACTTGTTCAAAACAAACTATATCGAACAAAAATGCTTACAAAAAAATGAAAATTAAACATTGAACTGAAATTTTAATAGAAGTTTAGCTCGATTTTTGGTTCTACCAAATTAGACGAAAATAAAAAGAAATGAATATTTTCTTAAGAAAGCACATATAGCTTAGTGGTAAAGTTTTTAATAAAAGACTTTTTGACTAAAGTTTGAATCTCATCAAGTCTTTTGCTAAGTGGAAAATATAAGTTCCACTATGCTACAAATTCTCTTAACATATTTCAATAATATATATATAAATTTATAATATTTTAGTTTCTTTAGTTCAGTTTGATTTATTGCAAAATTTTTTATTTCGTAAAAATAAAAACTAAATTGAATTAGTTAGTTTTAATTTGATTTTTGGTTTAATTTAATGTTGCTCACCCCTAATGATAAGTACATAAGAAATTAGGAATCAGGGTGGAAGTGTGCAAGTGTAATGAAAAATGATGCAATGTGATAGAAACAATGTAAGTAAATATTATGTAATAAGAAGGAACTTTTTATATCCATTTGAAATAATTTAAAATCCATATAAGATGCAAATATAAGCAACATCCTAATGGTGAAATGGAGATAAAGGTTTCATCAAAATCAATGCCTTCTTCTTAACTACAATCTTTGGCCAATAATCTTACCTTATTCCTAGTAATGTTACCTTGTTCATTTAACTTATTTTTATAAACCCACTTGGTGCCAATAATAGAATATTTATTAAGTTCCATCTTAAATAGTTACATCCAAGAGGAGATGTAAGTAGAGTAATCTTTAGGTTTTGAAAGTCATGAATTTCCTAATCATGTGTTTAAATTGACCAAGGCACAATATAGATTAAAAATAAGCTCCTAGAGCTTAGTAAAGGTTGATCAACTTCCTATTAAAAAAGAAATTATCTAAAGGCAAGGTTGACACAACACTCTTCATAAAGAAATCCAATAGTGACTTGCTAATTATGCAAATTTATGTTGACGATATTATACTTGGTGCTATTAACCATTACTTGTGTGAAGAGTTTTCTAAGTTTATGTAACGTGAATTTGAGATGAGTATGATAGGTGAACTCAAGTTCTCTTTAGGCTTCAAATCAAGTAATATGAGAATGGGATCTTAATCAACTAAGCTAAATATACAAAACACATCCTTAAGAAGTTTGGAATAGAGGGAGCCAAGTCTAGCAAAACTCCAATGAGCACAATCACCAAACTCTCCAAGGATAAGAACGTCAAGCTGGTTAATGAAAAAAATATAAAGGTATGATTGGATCCCTTTTTTGTTTAACTGTTAGTAGGCCGAATATAATATTTGCTACTTATTTGTGTGCTAAATTTCAATCTAGTCCTAGAGAGTCTCATTTACATGCCATTAAAATTTGTTTTAAAATATCTCATTGGCACTACATATTTAGGACTTTGGCATTCTAGGAGTTAAACCTTTGACTTGATTAGTTATTTGGATACGGATTTTACTAGTAGTTTATTAGATATAAAGAGCACTTTTGGAACTTGTCAATTTCTTTGACAATGCATAATTTCTTAGTTTAGTAAGAAATAAGTTTCGGTTGCCTTATTCACTGCTAAAGTTAAATATGTGGCAACTAATTATTATTACTCATAAGTTTTATAGTAAAAACAATAACTCATGGACTATGAAATTAATATCGATCACATTTCCATCAAATGTGGCAATACACATGCTATCAACCTTAGGAAGAATCCCATTCAACATTACATGACCAAATGTATTGATATTAGGCACCATTTTTTATGTGATCATGCTCAATATGGTGATATTGTACTTGAATTTATTGATACTAGCAGTCATTTAGCTAATATTTTTACCAAACCACTTAATGAGGATCGTTTGAATTTCATTAAGCCAGACCTTGGTATGCTAGATGGTTCTAGTTTGAGATGATTATATTTCTTACTTATATGTTTATGTAATTTTATGCATTAAACTTGGTTGATAATTGATTATAATTGAAGCATCTGAAGTTGCATTTATTGGCATTTTTATGTTAATTAATAATTAATCATTGAAATTAATTAATTCGATTAATTTTTTAAATAGCAAATATTAATTTTTCCATTAAGATCCAACATAATTTGCATGATTAAAATTGATTGTAAAAATATCATTGATTTTAGCCAAAATTGATTCAATTTTAAAATTTTTAATTTTGTCAATTCAGTCAAAAAGGACTAACTTGAAATAAGTTTTTGGATGCAATTGAAAGTTTTTTAAAAATTTAAGGACCAATCTGAACTTTGCCTTACTATTATTGCCTTTGAAAAGGCTGATCGTGACAAGTGGCAGCCAAACATGCAGTGGTCCTCACAATCGACAGTCACGATCGTGAAGGTTAAGGCTGCCACCTTGAATTTGACCATTTTTCACCCACTTTTTGAAGATTTCATACTTTACTAAGTTATAGTGTCTATATAATCCTTACTATTGATCAGAACTTGATCCAAGGGTGAATATTCATGAATTTTTCCTATAAATACCCTCTTTTCTTCATAATTTTTCATACCATACATTCACTTTTTCTCTTTTGTATTTATTTTGCTCTCATTACTCTCTTAGTATTATTTTGATTTCAAGCCTCTTATATATTTCCATTTCAAACTCCCTATACTCATCTATCATTTTTTATTATTCCTTCATTCCACACCACTTATGGTACCCAATAAAAGCTCTAGGTAAGAAGCTTCATCATCATTCACTCCAAGAAGAGCAACTAAAGAGAAAATAGAAAAAGCCCTCCTACCTCCAACACTCAAGCACAAATTTGTTCAAGAGTGGTGAAATTTTCCAAAAGAACTATCATTCTGTTAAGGTATATATCTAAAGTAGCTCTTAAAGAAGTTGGATGCTTTGATGAAGTAAAAAAATTACTTGAGAAGGTAGGCCTATTCAACCTAGTTTTGATATCCAACCTACCTATCCTCAATTAGTTATTGAATTTCTTTCTAGTTTTTTATTTAGAATTCACCATGTTGATGCCCAAAATCCTTTATATAGCATGAGGTTTAGATTAGGGGGGTAATGATAGGTTCTTCACTGCCAAAGATTTTGATTTTATCTTTGGATTTCAATAAGGGGTTCATATTCAAGATAATTTTAATTGGTCATCCCATAATTTTTGGGTTCATTTTACAAATCACATTGTAGTCATTTTCATATCGGAGTGACAAAATTATTCTCTTTTTACTCTAAGGCTCTTTGGTACATTCATAGATTTCTTGTATACTCTATAGATGCTAAGGGACAAAGTCATAAAGCCATTACATTTTATGATCTTTTTCTACTCCATTGTATGGTTGATAATGAACAAATTGAGTTAGGAAGAGTGCTCAAATGGAAATTTTGGCTATTTAGTGATAGTGCCTCAAATAATATTTTCATTGGTGGGTTCATTACCCAATACTTTAGGATTAACACTTCTACCTTTAACATAATTCCCTCCACCTTTTTTAACTCTACCTTCATAAAAAACTCCAATCAATTCAGAAAGGTAAATGGAATGTCGTGGTGGAAGAATGAAAAAGTTGCTTATGTAAGAGATGAGAAACTTGAGCAATACTTTAAGGATGTTGATTTCATATGGAAGGAATGAATGAATAACGTCTCCAGGAGGGAGAAGAAGTACATATGGCTCAAGTACCCATAATGCATTAAAGAAAAATAAGTAGAGGAGAAGGATCTTCTAATGGCACTCAAGCCTATGGTGATGAGCTCTAATAGGTTGGTGACATGTTCAATAAGATGTCCTTAATAGAAACCAACTTTAATGTATGATTTGATCATATAAAGTCTCACTTCAATATAATATTTGCTCAAGTGGATGCTCACATTGCCTATCTCCAATATGATGTTCATTATCTTTATGAGAGATAAGGATATGAATGCCAATATGCTTCTTTATCTCATCCCCCACCTCAAGGAGGCAATGCATATCAAGGCCATGATGATAATGGAGATAACCAAGCTTAGCCTCTTTAGGCCTTTATTCATGCATTACATTCATATTTTCTATCATGATTTTCATTTTGCATTTTCATTCTAGGCTCTTCTAGACTACATTATCTATCTTATGTGTTTATCTTTATGTCTTTATATTATTCTCTTATTCATGTACTTTGAACCATGATCTTGTTCCCTCCTTATAATGTTGCTTTTTATCAATGTAATGCTCCTTTTCTTTACATCCTACATTTATTTTTTCGCTTTGACAAAAGGTAGAAATAATGTGTGATGAATGCTTACATGATAAATGCTTAAATGATGCTTAAATACTTACTATGGATATGCTTGATCATGAAATTAATTACAAATGACTAAAAAGAGAACAAAGCTTTAAGCTTTAGTTAATTCTAGCATATATTAAGAAGGAACATACACTTAACCCCAATGCATGACTAAGGGGGAGCAAACCTTGTACATATATACATTTATGCTTTCTTATAAATTATTTAAAATCATTTATCAAAGTCAAAAAGGGTACATTGTTAACCATTTGCATAATCAATCTCTAATTCACAATGATTTTGGCTTTAATAATCGATTTTGAATAACTAATATGTTTGCTTAAATGTGTCTTTAAGCTAAGTCTATGATCATATATTAAGAAGCATGCTTTGGTGGATGTAATAATGCCAATTTGAAGCCTTTAAAACCTTCATAAAAGCCCTTCAAGTCATCATAAAGCTATAAGGATAAAATGAAGTCAAGATGAGCAAGTTTATAAAGCCTAAAGTGCTACTCATGAGTGCCCCTAACGATCATGAGGAGCACTCACAAACTAGAGCTAAATTTAGGCAAAAAAAAAGCATTGGGATAGTGTTGCTCACGATCCAAAATCATGATCGTAAGCAAGATCATAAGGAAGCTTACGATTATGAGCTGATCGTGAGCATCCTTACGATCCAGTTAGAAAGGCTTTCAATGGCTATTTTGAGAGATAACGACTATAAATTTTGAATCTCATGATCATGAGCCTCCTCCTCATGACCTTGAGCATCTAAAACTCTGTAAGAAGATGAAAATGCATTAAATGTAGTTTGTGAAGATGGTAGACGAACTTAATGCTCTCTAACAACTATAATTCATTAAGAAACTATAAAATAGACTGTTGGAACTTCATTTACGATGTTAGAAAGATCATTCAATTCATTACTTTCAACTACTCTTTGTATTCTTTAGTATATTTATTAAACTCCTTTTAGAGTTGGGTTGAACTCTAGCTTTAGATTCTTCTTCATCTCTTTTCTTAGGTTAGTAAAAGGAAGTGAGGAACTAAAACTAAAGGAATTAGTTTAAGTGTAAACCGTTGAAAATACTTAAAAATTTAGGTTTGGTTTGTGTAAGGTTGGTGTTGGAAATTTTCATGATCATCAATCTAAACCTTAGTTTTGATTTTAACAAACAATTTTTATTATCTAATACTTTCATTTAAGCGTGATTATAAGCTAGGTTGTTCTCAAGTGTTAAGGACAATGTGCATTGATGGTTGAAACTCGAATAAGTCCTCAAGACATCATTTCAAATATTGGAACAAGCTTTTGGTTAAATTTAAAGCTTCATTAAACATTTAAGATGCCATTCATAATGTTCTTTGAAGTCCCATTGAAGTGCACAACAAAGTTGGAATCAATCGGAGCCAAAACATGCAAGTTATGTCAAGTGTATTGAGTTGGATTAACTCAAATATTGGAGCACGTTTTTAGGTAATTTAAGGCTTTATAAATCACTCAAAATGTCCCTAAAATCGTTCCTTAAAGTCTTATGAAGTTGTCCCTCAAGTTTGAGGTCAATCGGAGCTCAATTGTGCAAGTTATGTCAAGTTTCGTAAGGAGGCTGCACTGCTCACAAGCCAAGTAACGACTGAGAGCTCGCTAGTGAGCATCATTGATAGGGATGCTCACGAGCCATGTCACGAGCCACTCTGGCTCATGAGGAAGCCACTGTATGCTCAAATTTCACTCTAACGGCTAGTTTTTGACGCTCACGATCGTGAGGAAGCTTTCCAGCTCGTGAGGAAGCACCTGACAGACGAAAAAGTCATCTTTTAAAGCACAAATTAAGGGAGCATGTGGGGCATAATTTCTACCATCTCTAACAGCTAATTTTTGGCTTCCTCTATAAATAGAGATGTCAAAAAATATGTTAGAGGTTACACACATTAATTCTCTTCAATTCTATAACATCATTTGTGCTTACTTAGTTCTTTGTATAATCATTTTTATTCTTATTAAGAGAGTTGGGTTTGTGTGTAGAGTTAGGAACTCTTTTCATCTACTCTTTCTTTTGGATTTGAAGAATTGGGTAGTGAGGTTCTTACTCTTGTTGGTTTGTGTTGAGCCATATCAAAACACATTGATTGTGAAGGTTTTGGAGTGAGCCTTGAAAACCCTTGTTATTGGTTTTGTGTTGAGCCAAGAAAAACACTCTTGTTTATATAGTTTGAGTTGAGCTTTAAAACTCATCTTGTTGTAACACAATCTAATAATAAGACTGGTGTTGGTGTTGAAAATCCTAACTTGGGGATAAGTTAGGTGGAGAC
>CATIWO010751325.1:0-12346 GCA_949673435.1 Macaranga tanarius | reverse complement strand
TAACTAATACACTCTTAGTCAACTAGCCTCCCAAAAATTGGTTTGATATATATATTCAATTAAGTTATTTGATTATGCAGTCAAAATTTATTCAAATTTTAAAGGCACATTTCACCATATTTATATGAGGTATTTAAAATTAAATCTTGAAATATTTTTTACAAAAACCTACTCTTGTTGACAATAAGAGTTAATATCCAACGATAATTAAAATGTTAAACTATTCCACTATTAGATTATTAATAGTGAATTAAAAAAATGGGAAAAAATGTTTGAAGTTCTAAAAAAATTTTCTAAATTAGTGCAAATAATATATCCGGAAAAATTTTGGCAATGAATATTTGATTCTTCAATAAATTAATGTACCAAAAAATTAATATACCTTAATTTATGCATATGCTAAAGATATTATATACATTGCATATCAAAATAATTCTCACATACGCAAAAGGTAATTGAATGTCGGGGGGTTAATTAGTATTTTTCTCTAAATTTGATCTCATATTCGAATTCTGATAAGCTCTTTTTTTTTTTTTTTGAAAGAAAATTTTGATAAGCTCTTTAATACATATATAATATATGTATGTAACTTTGATCGTTGGTAATTTGGGGCAAATGATCACTTAGCAATTTAATACCCATGAATATGGGTTGGAATAATTCATAATTGATGAAAGAGATATATCATAAAGTATCTTGAAATTCAAATTAAAGCTCTCAAGCTACATGCTCCTTAATTTCTTCTTAAAAAGGTACTATTTCTTTTTCCACCATGTGCAGAAAATGTTGATAAAAAGAAAAATTAAAGTGCTAAAAAGATATTCAACGTAAAAATTTAAAATTATTGAATGAGAGTTAAAATTAGTTATATATATATTTGTTGGCTCAATATAAATGTAATAACCTCATTAATATTGGTGGTGGTAGCCGTAGAGACTTAAATTTAAAATTTTATATTTTTAACAAGTGAAAATATGAATTAAGCCATCCTTAATTAGCAAGTAATTTTATATTTTTAATAGACTATCACAATGAATGCCCGTTGAGGTTTAAGATGTGAATCATTGCATGTCTATTATAAAGACGAGATATCATATTAAAAAATTATTTCATAAAATTTTTATAAAAATAATTTTATACCACAAGCAAAAAGCAAATGGTTGAGTCAAAGCAATTGTATGTGATTTTTTGTTGTTTTGCCTATTTTCTATATTCTTCCCCCAAAATGCGCAAAATACACAATTGGATCGCTTTAAAGTGACGAAAAAGAAAAAACAAGTGGAAAACATTTTCTGCCATTAATTGGGTTGCAATTTGTAGCACAAAAACTGTAAAGAAACATAACTTTTACCTTACTTCTTTGCAGTTGATCATCACGGATCATATTTAAAGCAAAGAAAAAAAAATGTTAAAGAAGAAGAAGGGAATCATCCCCTATTTCATGCACTTTGAATTATATGTTTCATTTGCCACCGCCACAAACGAGGTCGAGTCAAATATATTTTTTTTTATAAAAAAATATTAAAAGATTATGAATTCAATTTCTGATTATGTAATAGCGCTAATTTTCTGCATTGTTAAAAAAATTATTAAGGCTGGAGCCACTTCGATGGGAGCTTTAATAATAAAATTTGCCCCCATTCCTGCTCACCAAACTGTTTCATTACATTTGAAGGTATGGAAACATGGGTAGTATAATATATACAGCACTCATGCTTATGCATTACAGTCTGGTGGCAGCTTCCTCATATCCTATTAGTTAGATTGATTAAAGAATTCAATTTCAATCGATATGTTAATTTTTATTAGCAACATTGAAGTGGTACACATGTAAAATTAATTAAATATTAGCAATATCTATTTGGTATTATTGTTAAGAATTTAATTTTAAATATTTATTTGTTTGTTCCTTAAAAAAATTATTTGTTTATTTTTACATTTTTTTTATTCTATTTCTGCGTACTTTTAGCTAAAACATGAATTATCATACTCCTTTTTAAGGTTAGATACTGAAAATGAAAAATAGTCTCAGCTGCAACATGCAAACAGATACTAATTGAATTGAATTGGTCAACATATAATATAACAATTTAATCATAATTAATTCACCGCTACAATTAAAACTTAAAAGTATAAATTAATAAAAAGTTTAATATATTAATATATATAAGATTAATTAACCGATCGAAACATATATTATTAACAAATATCTAGTTTTAGTTAATGGAGAAACGATTTTATGGTCACTTTTTTATGCGAATATTATGAGATATAAAATTTAAATTTTATTAACATTAATTTATGAAATTATTTTTATTTAATTTAAAATAGAATGATTATTTTTTATTATAAAATTCATCAGTATTAAGATTATTTAACTACATAATAATAATATATATATGAACCGTGTCAAATATCGCGATATCACATATCTAAAAATGATAATTTTATTAAAATTATATTTTTATCTCCTACTAAGTAGGGTATTTGAATAGAAAAGGTTATTTTTATAAATGACAAATTATTCATATTGCTACTCTAACATCAAATGTTTTCGTGCATATATATAAAGAAATATCTAATTGTGGGATAGGATGCAATTAATGTCCGAATATTGATCATATGGACATGTTCTCGCTCTCAATAATTCATCCATAAACAGATACATGTCTTCAGTAACAGTGGCATGAAATCAATTATTACAATAAAAAGTTTGTTTTTAGAGGAAAATTGCAATAAAATATGTAGCACGTGAAATGCCATTAAAAAAGAAGTGGTTTTATCTACTATTATAGACATAGTACTACGTACAGGCTGCTCTTCTTCTTCTTCTTCATCTTCTTAGCATTCTTAATTAGCTGGGTCATGTGGCTTAAATGGACCGTTGAAAAAAGGCAAAAACATCCCTTTTTCATCTCCGACCAAAAACCCCACAACCCTACCCTCCAATATTCAATTATAATTTTTTAACATTTGTGTTAGCTGTATAATTGTTAAATTATATACATTACATTTCCATCATATATTTTATTTAGTCTAATAAACTTTATAATAAATTAAAACATTAGTGTAAAAGAAAAAGCTGATGCTGGAGGAGCGGTTGTTGGGTCCATTTGAATACAAATGATATTTCCTTTTATTTTCTTTGCAGCTCCCACCACATTTTCCATTACCCTTCCCTTTCAATTCTTTTTCTTTTCAATTATAACTATTATTGAGTAATTAAGACCAAAAATTTTAAAGCTCGAGCAATTATAAAAATGTGTAAATCTTTCCATGTTGATTATATATATATTTGGAATATTTTAAAATATTTCAGATGAATTGTACCTTAATTGTCAGATTTTTTTAACCAATATATATTTATTAGTTTAAGTGATAAAAAATTTTAATTTTATTAAAATAAAATTTCGAACAAATTTTATATATAAAAAAATAGATTGATGTTGTGAAAATTTTACATTTTATAAATCTATTCAATCTTCAAATTTCGAAATAGTTGAAATTCATGCGACTATTAGAGACCAAAAATATAAATAAAAAAATTATTTAATTTGATCATACGTGATGGGTATTTTCTTATTTTTTTAAATATTTTTATTGAACCCATCAATTCTTCATCAATTTAATATTGTTCCAAGAACATTAATTTACTTTATTTATGATTTGTTCAAAGACGTAGGAACCCTTAAACCGACCATCAAACCATCCTATAAATTAACATCTTCACCTCCTTATTTTTCTCATCAAAGGGTTTTCTTTCTTCTGCGAGGTCTAGCAAACCTCGCAGAAACAAAGAAAACCCACAAAACATCCAATATCCACCTTCTTTTCTCCAAACAATTTCTAATATTTCTCAGTTATTTCTGGTTACAAAAATGGAGGTACATCCCAGAGTGAGCTCAATGTTAGCCAAGAGATTGTGGAACGTTTTAAGAGTCACCTTCTTTATGATAAGGAAGGGGCTGGTAACAAAAAGAAAGCTAATCATGGACATGAACCTCATGATGAAGAGAGGTAGGCTCTTAAGGAAGTCTGTGAGCAATCTTTTATCTCATCACCACCACCATTCAAGAAACTTGGCACGTGGTAGCTACGGCTTACAGGAGTACGAGTTCTCATGCAGCAACAGCCCAAATCCTGTTTTTTTCCACATGCCAAAGAGAAAACACCATTACTTTCCTTGTATCAATCTACCTGAAGTCGATGAAGAACCAGAAGAAGATAATATTGATCATAAGGCAATAGTAATGGCGCAACCAAAGACTCCTGAGTACACTTTCAACATTCATCATCTTGATTCTGCTTATGATTTAGCTCCAGGCGAGAAGCGGAGCCCTTCACCATCACCTTTCTCTGTCAGGGTATCGAATTATTCCTCAGAAGAAGAGATATGTGATGGTGGAAATGGACTAGTTGACGATGAAGCGGAGGAGTTCATCAGAAGGTTTTACGAGCAGCTAAGAGTACAAAGTCGAATGCAGTTGTTGCAGTATCAGTGAATTTTTATCACAAAAATTCATGACAACAAATGGCTCGAATGTACCTGTATACAGATTATGTCCGATGCCATATTACGGGCGCACTTGCTCACATCGATCATATTTCCTTTTACCGGCGCACTGGCTCACATGGATATATAAGCACAATAAATACATTTTTATTGCTAGTAATTAAATTTCATCTTTAGAAATTAATATTCTTCCTTCCTTTTTACATATGGGAAGATGGAATTTTTTCTTTGTGTGTGTTCTATATATATGTCTTGTCTGGTTCATGATTTGATTTTTATGTATATTTTGTTGTGAGCACAACTTTAAATTTTTTTGTATTTCTATATAAATAAACATTTGAACTTAAAAATTTAAGTAAAGCTTCGAGTTTGAATATTTTGTATAAAGGAACCGTTATTATAGAAGTTTTGTTTCTATAATAAATTTATTTGGCTTAATTTTTAATTAATCGAAATCTTTATAATTACTGAGTACTGAAAATTTAAAGGTTGACGAATAGTATGAAATTCCTCATTGGAATCGAAAATGAAAATAAATTAATAAACAAGTGATGAGATAAATTATATGTACACTGGCACTTAGGAGCGTTGGGTTGTCGTTTCCCATAAAAATTGTGAGTGGTGAGCCATCATTTTAGATGTTTGGTAATATGAATCCCTTTTGTTTTTGGTTGCTTGCGGGCCTTTTGCAATAATGCTACCTTGCGTCTTGCTTTTGTTGATTTTTCTTTATTCTATACATTGAGTTAGCAATTCTAAGCCCCACAAAATTATGTAGACTCTTTTATACAAATTTTTTTTACATATTTTAGTTGTATTATATTTAATTATTAAATTTGTAATATATAATATATGTTATATATCTATGAGAATTTGGCCAAATAATCAAATCTCCTAAAGACATTATACCCTTTCTTCAATTTTCCACATACAATATATTAAGTTCATAATATATATATAATATTTTTATTAACTTAAAATATTTAAATATATGCATCATTCATTTAAATTTTTTTACATAAATAAAAATTTTCTCACTTTATTAAGTGAGATCGATCGCTTTTATTTTTGAGCAACTCCATTTGTAAATTTGTTAACGCCCAATCTTTCAACTCCATTATATTATATTGTATAGATTACTAATTATATCTCCAACCAATCTTTTACTTTTTTACCTCACTAGCAACATATCCCATACTCATAGTAATAATTGGATAGTGGCCATTTTGGATCGGTGCGGAGATGATTGCTTGTGTACACTTTTCTGCCACATTTTCTTCACCAAATTTTGTCTTGAAATGCTGATGAGAAGAGACATTTAGTTAAACCAAGAAAAGGGTAGCTTCAAGATTGATTGGATCAACATGCATATATATTGATGGTCAAACAAAAATTACAAAGAGTGAAAGACTGATTGGCAAAAATAAAATATGATGAAACTACCACATGAATTTGTTGGATTTGAGTGGGAGTAATGTTATAATGCATTTCTTGAAGCAAGGGTTTTTCTTTGTGCTTTAATTGGAAGGAAGGAATAATTGCATCAAGAGCAAAGATAGATCAAGAACATACATATAAAAACCTTCTTGTGACACATCCTTAACTTCTCGTTACAAGAGTACTACAAATAATTAAGAATATAATTTTCAAATTGAATACCATTAATATTAAAACGTTTATCTTCAATTAGTTTTCAAAAAATTGTAACAAAAATAAATTCCTAAAATTCTTAATATATATGCAATTCTTGGCTTTTTCTAGGTAATAACAGAATTTGAATTCTATAACTTATACTGTTTTTAGAAAAAAATAATCACTAAATCTTTTTCTACTTAATTTATTCATTGCCTTTTAATTATACACTATAATCGCTCTTTATAGAAATTTTCTATAGATTTTATTGTGGAGTTATTTACTATCCTTTTATCATTTTAACAACAAACGTTCTCTCTATTTTTATTTACTATTATAAAAATATATGCAATTGATGAATAATCGTATAAATGATATTAATCAATGACTTAAAATTTTAATTCTAGCTTATTATTTATATTATATACTTAGTAAAAATGTCTGTGATCATTTAAAATAAAAATTTTAACAAGTAATTAATGTTTATTCCTGGCAGAATAAAATCACAGTAGGATTGCAATTTAATTGTAAAAACAAATAATTAAGCCACCATTCATGCAAATTTTTTCCTTCTCCTGAAGGATACTTTCCTTGACCGTGTATCATTGGTGCTGGTGTTGCTATATACTTATATAAAATGTAAATTTCTTCAAAAAAAAATTTCAATTATTAAATCTCTTCAGACAAGTAGCCGTTAAGTCATTTGCCCATTAGCTGAAGAGCAAGAAAAAGGGAAGGAGTCGCAGTTAGGTGACTTGTCTCCTAACAAGGCATCAGGTTGTGTGGGTAGTGCAGGCACTGCACAGTTGGCGATATCTAAGAACTGGCCTGCCCACCCAAATATGCACCATACATAAATTTTAGTCGCAAATCTTGATTTTTAGTGCAATATTGTATCTTACACACAAGTAGAAATTGTCCCATTTGTTAATATCTAATTATAACTAGAATGCACATATATATATGGTGGCAGTAGTCTTGGAGGGCTTTTTTTTCTTTTGTTTTTTGTTTTTTCTATGAAGCACAAACACTTTTATAAAGAGTCGTGGATACATTTTGAACACCGACACATTTTAAGAATTTATCCAATATGTTTTGGGACCGTTTTTAAAATAAAAAAAAAATATTAGAAATATTTTTTTTTTTAAAAAAAAGACATACATATTTCTTTTGAACACGTATATCTTCTATCTTATAACATAAGATATTAGAGACGTTAATTTTTATGAATATGTCAATGAGAATATTAAAAGTGAAAATATTAATTAAGTAGAAGGTTTTATAAATTAAAATTGCTAATGAACATTGTGAATGAAATCTTGATATGTTGCTTATGAGTATTGTAATTTTATTGTTAATTTAAAGTAAAATTAGATGAAAAATTAGTTATTTGTTATTGAAAAATTGTGTATAATTAAGATTTTATTGTTTTATTTATGTTATAAGATAACATAAAAATTGATTGATGTTTGGGTTATAAAATAAATTTTATATTTATTAATATGGTTATTATATTTTTTTGTTTGTATTTTAAAATATTTTTAGTAATAAAAAATTACTAAGTATGAAAAATATATTTTTGAATTGAATATAATATATAATTTATATAAATTAAACTTCATAATTTTTTATATTTATAAATTAACTCCTATATTTTAATATTTTGTAAATTGACCTCTATATTTTTAATATTTATAAATTAACTCCGGTGTCTATATCCTATATTTTTAAAAAATAATCATTTTTCAGTGTATGTATCTCGATTTTTTTTATCTCCGTTCCCGAGTCTATACCATCTAGATTTTTTTTTATTTGACCGGAGTAGAACTAAAAAAACTGTAAATTTTTTTTTACAACTATATATATATATATATATATATATATATATTGATAATGGAACGAGGCAAGAGCCTAAACAAATTACAAAGGAACTAAGCGATGATAGCTGATCCCTTGCTTATCATGAGATATTCAGCATATATAGCATTGCTGATGGCGGATCAGTAAATCGATGGCATCCAATCTCTAACTTCTGTGCATCTCAATCATTGTACAACTAATTTAACATAGTTACATCTATCATGCTTTAAATTGAAAATGTTATTTAAACGAAAATAGCTTTCATCAATTAAATTTAGCTAATTTTAATAATTATTGGTGTTGAATGATTCTTTAGCACTCTTTTATACATTTCTAAATCTATTTAATAAATGTAAAATTTTCAATTATTAGAGATAATGTTCTTTTGTTATTTAAAGTAATAAATTTTAATTTTATTGTGGTAAGATTTGACTAAATATAAACATTGTTGTTAGAATTTTCTTTAATTTATATTATAAGAATATCATTTTATTAATTAATATATTAACAACTAAAATTAAAGTAGCATCAATTAATTAAAATGCAGGATGAGTGGTATTATATATAATCTCGCCATGCTTAAGCTAGTTGTGGTACAAGATTTTCGAATCCTACATCACTGAATTAGGATAGATGTGTGTGTCTTATAAACATATAGATTGAATCTCTCCATTTAGCAATTGTTTGGATGAATATGCAGCTGTATAGTAAGCCTTTAAGTCTAAAATATGTATATATATAAAATCTGGCCATGGAATAAGTGGTAGGCGGGCTTAATAAATTTAGTGGGAGGAACTTTTATTTTATTGGTAGGCATGAAAGGAACACAAACCTACCCAAAGCAAATTAAGCAAAGGGATCCAACTCTATTATTAGAATAAAAAACAATCAAAATGTAGTTTAAGTACAGTAAATTTTGTACCCCATATTGCATTTATTTATTAATTACATCAAATAAACCAATGATACTTATCAGCAACTATATATGTCCATATATCAGGATTCTTCCATTTATTATCTAGCTTTTCTTTCTTTTTAATATATAAGGAAGGCTATTGAATAGCCAAAAGAACTAGACTGGCCCATATTGGCCATGTTCCATTCACAAAGTGTTACAAGCATTTTTTAAGCCTAGCCTAACATTACATATAATGAATTTTATAAAAATTTAATTCTGCTTGTTTTTAAAGAATAGTTTATATATATATATACATATGTTCCATTCACAAAGTGTTACAACTAATTGGATTTAGTGCAGGATTATACTGCAAAATTGCTGTATTTTTGCCCCTGCAAAAAAAAAAAAAATCATTTTATTGGTTTTGATGTGTTCAATATTATTATTTATAGAAGCAGTCCATTCTTCATAGTTCATACCATTACAAGCAAATATCAAATTATTATTACAGACAACCTGAAGCCAGGAAATGAGCTTATGTTTAATAAAATAGAGATAACTTCAAAACATCCTTCGCAGTTTGGCTATACTCACTGCAGCTCTTACATATAGCCAACGTCCTGTCGCGTCCAGGAACCGAAAGTAGGCATGTCTACCTGACCTGTAAAGCAATAAAGTTCCACAAACTCCCCAAAAACCTGAAGCAAATCCCACCCCCATGCTGATGTAAAATCCTGACATTATAATCTCATCCTGCTCATCTTGCATCACAACTTTTCTGCTGCCTTCGTCGATGGAGGGATGATCAATTTGTTCTCCAGGGCACATGTTTGGAAGTGGTTTGCCACAAAGTCCTGCATTCTTTTTGAATGAAGTATCATCAAAGCTCTGAAGTTGAGTGCCTGTCGGAATTTTTCCTGAGAAATTGTTATATGATAAATTTAGATAGCTCAGAAAGTTCAGGTCAGCAAGGCCCTCAGGAAGGCCACCAAAAAGATGATTTTTTGACAGGTCGAGAGATTCTAATGAACTCATGAGGCCGATCATGCGAGGAATGGTTCCAGAGAACTGATTACGTGACAAGTTGACTGAAACCAATCCTGCAAGAGCTGTTGTTTCGCTAGGAATTTTTCCACTCAAGTTGTTACTTGAAAGATCAATGCATTTAACAAGGCCAAGAGTCTTACCATACTCAAACTCTAAGCCTTTCCATGCAACAACTATTTGTTCTGCATATGGCACAATATGCACCAATCCATTTGGATTCAATTCATCTACAGGATATATATAATAAGCATAGAGCAAATCATCAACTGCACCACCCTTTTTAGCCATGGCAGTGAAATTGCTTATGCACCGGGCTATGCTTCCGGATATGCTATTATGGGAGAGATCCAATATTTGAATAGAAGCTAGCTGGCATAGTTGCAAAGGTATAGTTCCGTAGAAGTGATTTGACCTTAATCGAAGAACAATCAGATTTGAAAGATTTTCCCCAAGCCATGCTGGAATTCTGCCAGAAAATCTATTCTCTCCGAGGTCTAATATTTTGAGACCTGTGCAATTAGCAAGGGCTCGAGGCAGTTCTCCGGAGAAATTGTTGTTTCGTAAATGCAATGTCTCAACTGGAAGTAGCCTAAATGAGTCAGGGATAGTACCAGAAAAGTTATTGTTTGCCAAATTGATGACGCCCAACATTTTCCAATTCATCCAACAATCAGGAAGCTCTCCTGATAAAGAGTTATCTGAAAGCTCAAGATAGTTCAGTTGTGAACCTGATATTGAGCACAAGTTTGATGTAGATCCTGAAAACCTGTTTCTGGAGAGATCCAGTAAAATTGTATCAGGTGGAAGTTGTGGTATTGAGCCATGAAAGCAGTTCGAGCTTATGTCAATTACAGGAAAGTTACCAAGTATTAATGGCAATTTCTGCACTTCGCCACTGATTCTGTTGCAGGAGAGATTCAAATACCTCAGTGTGGGAGAAATTTCCCAAAACCTTTCACTGATGCGATCTGAAATATTAGTATTAGAGATATCAAGGTGAATGATTCTCCTTTGTGTGTGTAGCCATTGTGGAAAATGCGGTCCCAAAATGCATGGGCTCATTTTCAAGATGATAAGCTGAAAAGGGGGAGTCCAGTTGGAGCCCAATGTCAAAGTATAAGCATTACTAGAAATGTCCAAGTGCTGTAACTTGGAGAGGTTTGATAAGTGGACTTCTGAGACAACACCATCCATGTAATTTAAGGAGAGATCTAGAACTTCGAGACTTGAAAGTAGGCCTAAACTTTCGGATAGGCTCCAATTCAATTTATTTGCACAAAGATGAAGCTCTCTGATGAAGGAAACATTTCTAAGATCAGGAAATTTTCCTGTCAGATTATTTCTTGACAAATCAAGTGTCTCCAGGCTGCAAAGGTTTCCAAATGATCTTGGAATCTCACCTTCAAGATTAGTGTGAGCAAGATTAAGATGTTTAAGGGAAATCATCGCTCCAAAAGCATATGGAATTGAGCCATGTAACTTGTTTTCTTCAAGGTCTAAAGAAACAAGGCTGTTGTTGAAATTAAACAGCCAAGGAAAGATGGAAGGTGTTAGATTGTTGTATGAAAGATCAATGACTGCAAGAGACTTGGAGGAATTGGGAAGAGATAGATGTAGGGGATTCGCCAAAGAGAGCTTGCAGTTTATTAAATGCAAGTTGCGCAGAGAAGGGAGCATATTAATTGCTTGGAACCAGTCTATTGGTTGACTAAGATCCATGTCACTCAGATCAAGATGCTTTAATTCAGCAAAATGAGAAAGGAAAATAAGACTTTCAACTTTGTAAAAAGAATTACTTCTAAGATCAAGAGAAACCAACCTGGAAAGATTTCCAAGGTGATGAGGAAATTTACCCGTAAAGTAACACTCAGAGAAGTTTAGATATCTCAAGTTTTTCAAGGAGCCAATGAACTCTGGTATGGAGGCTTCACTTCCATCGAACATACTCATGTCCAAGTATGTTAAATGTTGCAACTCAAGCAATGAAGAGCTTATCTCTCCTTTGAAAGGCATAAAAGAGTACCCATCAGGAAGATAATGAATTGTAGGGCGGAGGTCAAGCCCATAAACATGGCCAGATTTTTCATTGCACCAAACGCCTCTCCATTTGCAGCAATCTTCTTCTGTGGATCCCCATGAAGAAAGCTGATTATCTTTATCCACAAGGCCATCTTTAAACTTGAGAAGAGCTTGCTTCTCCCACGAAATGCACTTGATAACTTTGAACTCGCTGACATTACTAAAGCTACGGTTGTTTCCAACTGTAGTTCTCATACACAGCAACCGTAAAAGAAAGAAGACAAGAAAATATTGGAGACAACTTCCTTCCATTATTGTTAACAATATTGTCTGCCTTGGATAAAAATAGGCATAAAGATGTCTATGGGTAAGAAAGT
>CATIWO010751232.1:0-18288 GCA_949673435.1 Macaranga tanarius | reverse complement strand
TGAGATTCACTCCACTTTCACTTAATTTAGAAAGTTATTGCAATTATTGAATGCCAGAAATAATAATAAAATAGTGCTTTAATTTTATTTCTTAAATCACTTATTATATAAATAAAATTTTTAATACTGTCAATTTATAACTTTTTTTACTCAATTTTTTTTTAAAAAATTTAACTTAAATATCACTTAATTTTTTATTAAAATATATTACAAATTTTATTTAACATGTGAGCAAATTAGGGGTGTGCAATCGGTCGGTTCGGTCGGTTTTGAGGGGTTTTTTTTGACCAAACTGAAATAATTGAATTGAGTTAATTAAAAACTGAACCAAATTAATCCTAAAACTGAACCGAACTGAAATTATGGTCATACAAACCAAATTGAATCGAAATTTTTAAAATTATTAATTATTTTTGTATTTTTATATTAAATTATTATATATTTTAAAAAATTTGTTGCAATATAAAAAATAACAATTTGGTTGGTTCGGTTAATTTGGTTAACTGAATTTTTTTATATACAAAACCGAACTAAACCAAATTTCTATTCTAAAAAAATAAAAAATGCCAAAAAATCAAACTGAACTTAACCGTATTAGATTGGTTCAATTTACGATTCGGTCATCTCGAACACCATCCACACCCTGTATCAAATGTAAAACGGGAAAGAAACAATAAAGTAATTTATTTATATTGTTAGATGGTGGCGTACAGCTGAAAGCCTATCTATTTGAGAGATGACTAATTTAACATGTCGAGAAGATGGGTTGAAATACTTATATATCATATCTTAAAAAGTCTTAAAATGTGGGCAACGAGTAAAAGAATTAAATCAACAATCGCAATTATTAAATTGCATGTGAATTTAAGAAGGACAATGATACAGATCTCGGTCCGAGATTGTCAAGGACCGGGATAATTACCAGTTTGGCCCCCTCATTTTTCAGGGGCAGTATAATTGGGAGTTAAAATGTAATTTTGCATATAAAATTACCTTTTTACCCCTCAAAATTTTTTTTTTTCCTTAAAAAGGAGGTCAAATGTGTAATTTGTCTCTGCCCGAGACATACTGTAGATGTCTCGGGCAGAGACATCTACCAATTTCCATTTAAGAAATATGCATGTATGCGTATATGCACCAAAACTCTATCAAATTGTAATAGTTCCAGAATATGTACACATTCATTGTAAAAAAAAAAAAAAAAAAAGTTTAATGAGCTATGCTCAAAGCAGCAAAGAATAATCTTCCATAAGTAATGAAAAAACAAGAAAACAATCCGAATGTTAAATAATTGAATAATAAAAAATTTATAAAATTAAAAAATTATGAATTTAATCTATAATCACTACAAAATAGTTAAATTTTTTATTCTTAATTAAAAAAAAGGTAATATGGAGAAAAATTGAGCACGTAAAATAGTCCATATATATAGTCTTTGCTATAATGCGTTTGTTGTAATTCCATTTTCTCCTGTAAATAAAGCATTAATCACGGCAAGGCTGATGCACGCTCCTTATATTGACTTAACTAATTAAGGATGCTTATTATGGCATGTAATTTAAAGAAGCAAATATCAATTAAAAAAAAAAAGTGTGTGTATATATATATATAGTTTGAGTGGTAAAATTTTTTTAAATCTTGTTTTAATCAAAAATCAAATCATACTATAAATAAAATTTTTACCATTTAATTATAACAAAAATTCTATAAAAATGTAATATTTATTTTTTAAAATTTACATTTTTACTGGTTTGTTCCAAATATTAAATTCATATTATTAAAGGACAAATTTTTTCAAACCCTTAAACTAATTTTTAAAATCAACTCATGCTATTTTGCTTTTAAATACCCTATGACACATATGATTTTAATTTTCACATCACTAAAGTCTCATAGGTATTTATTGCCTTTGATAATTCCCAACTAATGCTGGTGATAATTAATTAGATGTTTTTTTTTTTTTGAACAAGCTCGAGGGGCTCCTGGGAGAGCGGAAGGAGGAGGGGAGATCAAACCTCTACCCTCTACCCGGATAGGAAACACCATGTGAGAAAAACTCCCACACCTAAGAAGGGGCACCAGTGGGGTTCGAACCCCCACTAGTGAGCAACATTTGGCAACTGCTTGCCACCAGGCTAAGAGGGCCTAGTAATTAGATGTTTTAATAAGATCATTTTTGGACTTGTAAAAGCCTTGAATTCAAACTTCAATTTAAATGAAATATATTTAAAAAAGAAAAAAAAAACATAATTCATAACATATGAGTTTTAATCCATAATATATTTAAAAAAAGTTAGAGACACCAAACAATAGAGAAGTGAAAGTACCACCGGCAATTTGGATTTGGCTTTGAAAAATTATTGGCACTTAAATGGGAGGAAGAATTTTACCTTGTTTTCTGAAAACCAGCCATTGCTGCCTCCTGATTTAACCAAAAACTAGTCAATTTTGAAGGCATAACATTAACACACACCACTGACCACACTCTTTTGTACATGTTTTGACCTTAGCAATGCTTTTTCCCCTTCATACTATTTTGTAAGATTTATATTTCATATTTCCCTTAGCAAGTTGCAAGAAACACAAGGCAATAGAATACCTTGTCAAAAATAGGTGAAATCATCTCATTAGCGTGTGATTTTCTTGGAAAATTTATTTGTTGTCTAAATAGACTGCACATAGCAAAATTAAAAAAGCTAGAGAATATTCTTGAGAAATAGAAACAGAATCTTCATGTGGGTGAAAGGTAACTTTCATTTTTTTTTTTTTTTTTTTTTTGAGGAAAAAAGGTAACTTTCATTCTAATTTCCACTTTATGAATGTAACATTATATATAATTGACAATCTATCTTTTTATGTCTGAATTATAATAGCAAAGGTCTTGATGTTGAACATGATTTTTCTTGTGTGGTTACAAGGTTAAAAAAAACTTCATATACATGCAAATATATACAATTATGAATTCAATTTCTAACAAAAAGTCGTTTCGTGTGAAAAAAAATGGGGTCTTGCATGGTTTGGTTCCACTATACACTCAAAAATTCAGAAGATAGAAGTAAAACTGCTGCTAACTTCAGGAACAGGAAAAAATATAAAATTGAGCAGAGGTTTGATTCTCTTTTCTATGCAATATCTTCTTCATTTATTTCTTATATGACCATTATGTGTCTTACAATGACAAGGCCCTGCCAAATTTTATTTGCTATTATTTTTGTTTTCATTGATCACAATGATAGTGGAATGTTCCTAATATATAGTTTTTATAATTTGATCATGGGACCCCATCACATTCATACATGTCGTGTGGCAATACTACACTGGCAGAGCAACATCACCTTCATCTTGTTTTGGTTTCTTGTATGGTTACCACTTTAATTATTACACCGGACCTAATAGGAAGGAATTAGTGTATGGAAACTACCAATTTTTTTGTACCCAAATTATATATGATTATGGTATATCATTAATTTAATTTGTCTCCTTTTGTTGTACTATTTTAAGAATGCGAAGAAGTTAAGGTTGTTGTTGTCTTTTTTATTTTTAAAATTCCATAATAATTGGAACGATTTGCAGCCCAAAATCTTAATGAACCAGATAAAAGGCCTTTTAAAATTGTTATCAACCGGTACACATGGGCTTAATGACTTGTTAATTTCACTTTTAAATATGTTATAAAAAAAAGAAAACTTCTTGCTTATATCAAATCATTATACCAAATTATTGGATTGTTATGTATATTCAGAATATTGTCCTTTGTCCCGATAGATTTTTGGTATGTTGAACGCGTTTGTATTTTTACAAATAAAATTAAAATAATTAGAATAATTTTTATTTAATTACAATAATTGATTAAATTTTTATCTAAAGATCTTAATTACAGTTATATAAATACAATCATTTGTACTGTAGAATAACTTTTGTCAATATATATATATATATATATATATATATATATATATATATATAATAGACTTTTGCTATGGTGCAAACATTTGTACCTATACAAATGAAATTAAAAACCATTAGATCAATTTTTATTTACTTACAACCATTGATTATCTTGGTGTATCAATACCTATAAAATATATCAATTGCTATAATTAATTGAATTTTAATCTAACGGTCTTAATTTCAGTTGTATAAATTCAACAATTTACACTGCATAATGACTCACATATATATATATTATAAATTTAATTATCGGTGCAATACACTCAAAATAAATATCTCTTTTTTACATATAATGCAAAAACTTATTTCATTACCACTCAATTAAATTCATAGAAATTTACTCAAATTTTCACGGTACAGATATACAGTCTCAAAGCTCCATCATTATGATACAAGAACTTTAGGAACAATTTTCACTGTTTTAAATAATTTATTTTGGTACGATACTCACACGCACCATTTGTTTTTATAAAGAGCGAATTATATTTTTTTTCCTCAGATTTGAGCTAATGCAAACTTTCTTCCTTCCTATTTGAAAATCAATTTTTTTTATCATTCAGTTTTTGCTCCGTCAACACTTTAGTTCTTTCGATAGGGTTTTAGTAAATTTCTTATATTAAAAAATACTTTAGTCCTTTTAGTTTATAAAGACAAAACAATTTAGTCTCTCTATTTTACGCAAATATACAATTTAATCCCTTTATTTTAATAAAATTAAATCATTTATATTTTTTAATTTTAAATATTTAAAAGTAACTATTTTTCCAATATTTACACATGGTTCTATCAATATATTATATTCTAAAATCAAGTAATAATTTTAATGAATTCATTAATTAGCTTAATTTTCATTTTAAAAATAAAGTTATTCATTTTTTAGTGTTTAATTTTAACAATTGTAATTTTTTAAAGTTATTAAAATAAAAAATTAATAAAATAAAGTGCAAAAAATGAATATAAAATAAAATTGACGGACATTTATAATTTGATTTTTTATTTAATATATTGATACATATATTTATAGGTGTTAAAAATTTAATTGACATTGTAATTTTAAATTTAAAGTAACTAAAAATTTGAGGGACTAAATTATTTTATAGTATTAAAGCATAGTGATTAAACTGTTTTATTTTTATAAAACAGAGGGGGCTAAATATTTTTTAATATTTGAGATTTGCCGGAACCCATCAGAAAGACTAAAGTGTTGACGGAATGAAAACTGGAGGATAAAAAAATTTGATTTTCAAATAAGAGGGGAGAAAGTGTGAATTAGGTCAAATCTCATGGGATCTTTTATGAATGATAAAGACAAGCCTTTTAAAGCAAGTTTCTTAATAAAGGACGTCGACCGAGACACCTATTGTGCGATTTTTGGGGAAAAGATAAAATATCTTTTCCCCAAAAATTACCATTTTATCCTTATTAAATTAATAATACACAATTATATAATAATTAAAAATATATATATATTAATTATTTAATTAAATAAATTGATAAAATCTAAAACCTAAAAAAGAACTGGGTGAATCCGTCGTGTCATAATTTTCAAACTCATATAATATTATTGGCACAAATTTATGGCAAACTAGATGTTATGTCCCACCGAGCGTGCTAAAAGATTATTGGTGTAATTTTTAGCAACATTGATATTTCGAGCGTGTCATGGAAGATTGATTTCTCAAATGTATAAATACTGACTTCTTTCAGACAATTGTGGATTCCCAAACGCGTTTACCACAATTTGTCTGAGTTCCAATGATGTAAAAGTTTGTGTTTGATTGTAAATGACAATTTGTTATTAGAGGTAATGGTAATTTGTCTAAATGAAATGATAAATGAGTTAAAGGTAATGTTAGAGGTAATGAAAGTACATTTTGAGAAAATTAAAAATACGCTGGAGGTAATGGAAATATGCTTAAAGGAAATCGAGATTTTGCTGGAGGTAATAAAAGTGTGCTTTAAGGTAATGCTATAGGTAATGATAAAAAGCTAAAGGTAATGACTATAAGCTTAAGGAAATTTGAAATTGTATTGAAATAGCAGTGATACAAACTTTGCTATAAAATATAAAAATGCTGAAAGCTATATATTGAGAATTGATTGCTAATTTGGATGTGTTGAATTTGCTGACTGCTGATTGTTGTATTTGTTGTTGATTGAATTCGTTGTGTTGGTTGTTGGATTGGTTGATGTGTGTCTTTTTTTTATGCTGTTGCTGCCTCCCTTTTATAGCTCAGATACTTGGTGCAGAAGTTCAGACCTCTTTAATTCTTTAGCTTGCTACAGAAGTTGAGTCTCTCTTCAATTTGTCAGTAATTACCTCCGTTGATTTTTTGTAACATGTGCGTCCCTTGCATTACCTTCATCTCATCAGTCCACCTTTGATTACCTCTAGAATTTTCTTCAACTTAATCCCCAAGTTTTCAGCTCCTCTATATTTAATTTTAAATTCCAGAAGTTTCACATGTCCCTTCCTCCTTAAGATTATGTAAACTGCTCCATTGAATTTCCTCCAACGTTCCCTCTAGTTTCCTCTGGAATTTTCTTCCTAAACTGTTAAGCCAACAGTTGAATTATTCACCAAACCTTCAATTAGCACAATTCTTGATTTTTCTAGCATATTATAGAAGATTCACATCTTTAGCTCTTCCCTGGTTCCTTAAATTTCCTCTAACTCTTCAGTGCCTCTGATTACATCTAGAAACTTCTATCTCCAACTCAACAATTTTTCCTTCCCAAGTAACATCAAATGAGCTGGATTTTGATATTGTGCTTCATTTGGCTTTAATTTCAACAATGGGCTAAAAATTTATATTTGGGTACAAACAATGCCCCGCATATAATTAGTTTGGGCCAAGCCCAATGCTAATTTATATGGATAAAGAGATCTGGGTCTGTTACATTTTTCTTTTCCTACAAATTAAAAACTCTGATCTTGGGACATTAATTTTCTTCATATTATATATATATTATTTTTTATTTACCCCTTTTTTTCTTTTTCCTTACACTCGCAGGAGCCATTTTCATCACCGCCAGCGTCGAGACCACCAGCCCCTTCGCTACACTGCTGCCGTTCGTCGTCGAGCCGAGGCCACCAAGTAGCCTGCTGTCGAGGGAAGGATAGTTGCGCCTGCAGCTGCCCATTGCGAAGAAATGCCCAATGCCGGAGAAAGAGAGCCCGCCGCTGCTGCCTTCAGCCGATGTCACCAGCTCCTTCGATATGACCGTTACTGCTTCTGCTTCCTCCCATCACGCGACTGAACCAGCCACAGCCGGTTCTTCCCTGCTTGTCGCTGCTACTCCACCTTCTCTTCACATTGTCTCCAGAGCTGGAGAAGACCACCAGACAACCGCCACCTCCTCTTCACATTATCGCCGGCATTTTCAAAGACAAAAGAAATCAGTTTATTGCTGTTCGAACTGAACCCAACCAAGCCAGGACTGACCGAGCCAATTCTAACCCTACAACTTCCCACTGGGTTTTGCTACATTTTCAATTTCCTCTAGCGCATTCAGCAAATTAAAATCCCCACTCAAAGTCTATTGTAGGAGAAATCGATCAAGTAATTTTATTTCTTAATTTTCTTTTTTGCAAATGTAACTTTGCCAAAACTGTGATGAAATTATTAAGCATTGTTAAGAATTTGTGAAATTTGTGGATTGTTATGACTGAACTGCTTTTCTACAGGTTTATTACAATTTTGCAAAAACTGTTTGTTGAAATTATAGAGAAAATGCTGCCCAATTTTTACCGTGAATTTCGGTGAAATTTATACACTTTTGCTATGTAATGGACTAAACTTGTATAATTTTGCATAATTGAGCTACAAATTTGATTAGTTTAGCAATTGACAGATAAAATGATTATTTTGATAATTTTTAGCTTAATTAAAAGAAATTAACTCAAGAAAATCCTTTAGTTTAGCCACAAATCTACAGCAAATAATTTTTAGAGCCATTTTTTTGTAATTTCTTCCAGAAAATAGCTTTTGAGAATTTTCATCTTATTATTATTCATAGCCAGACATTAATTGTTCTATTACCCCTGGAAATTATTTATAATTAACTTATTAAATATATGTGTCTTAACTTCACAAAACCTTAGAGGTAATAAATATTTTTCAGCATCTTATCCATCAGGAGGCCATTTTAGCTCATTACCTCCACATTTCTTTCAACAAATTATGCTTGAACTATCATTTTGCATTTTTCTGTATTTTCTGGACCTGTACTCAATTCCGCGCATTTCCTTCAAGATTTTCCTTGGGAAAAATTGGATGAAATAGCTTTCTCACATTATTCTAGACCATTACCTCCACACTTCCTCCAACAAATTCTGTTTGATATATTATTTTGCATTTTCTGGACCATGTGTTCAATTTTGTGCCTTTTCTTTAAGATTTCCCTTGTAATGGTAATGATCTCACCATTTTCTTTCACTTTTAAGGCAAAATGACTGAAGAAACTACTGGTTCTTCTATACCCCTTCTGGCTCACATTCCACTCATTAGGTAACAATCTTTCTTGTCCTTTGCACTGTATCAAATTCTTGTCTCTTCACAAGATTTTCTGATGATTGGGTTTTTTGAATATGAACAGCCAAGACTTACTTTTCCTCCTCTGGCCCAGATGCAAGTCTCAGAGACTGACTAATATGTTCAGCAAGTCAAAAGGTAAAAGTAAAAAGAAAGTAGTTATGGAGACAGAAGATGATGACAGTTTTAGCTTCAAGGAAGAGATATCAGGTTCAAACATGCCACTCCTTAAACTTTTCTCTTTATGCTAGCTTTATTTTGATAACTAACATTCTACTTGTTCATCAACAACTGAAGATAGCAAGGAGAACTCTCATTCACATTCTCTTTCTCTTGATGCTTCCTCTCCAGTCTCATTTGAGTCAGATCCTTCATTACCTCTAGGGATGGACACATTACCTCCAGTCCCAGCTGCATTACCCCCAGAGTTATAGTCATTACCTCTAGGATCTGATCCTTCTCATACTGCTCCAGCTCAATTACCTCCAACCTCTGATTCGATTCCTTGTGCTACTCCTCAGGTATGTACTTTTATTTCTCCATTTTCTTTACTTGTGCATTTACATACCCTTAATTAGCTTACACTTGCTTGTTATTGTTACAGGAGGTTGACTGTTGGTTCTCCATTATTGACATAAAGATTATGGTAGATTTCAGCTACCTGGAAATTCTCTCGCCTTGAGGAGTCTAGTGCAGCTCATTTGGTAGTTTCTAGCCATCCCAATTTTTCCACCAGGAGAAATACACCTTATATGCTGAGCATCTCAAGATAAAGTAGATTAATGAAGAAGAAGTAGAGGGAAAATCATCCTTCCTATAAGCAACCAAGGACATTGAAGAATAGGAGGCCAAATTAGCAGCTTTGAAGGCCAAAAAGATAAGCTTCTCTAGCAGTGATACAAACTTTGCTAGAAAATATAAAAATGCTGAAAGCTAAATATTGAGAATTGATTGCTAATTTGGCTGTGTTGAATTTGCTGATTGTTGATTGTTGTATTTGTTGTTGATTGGATTCGTTGTGTTGGTTGTTGGATTGGTTGATGTGTTTCTTTGTTATGCTGCTGGTGCCTCCCTTTTATAGCTCAGATACTTGGTGCAGAAGTTCAGACCTCTTTAATTCTTCAGCTTGTTACAGAAGTTGAGACTCTCTTCAATTTGTCAGTAATTACCTCCGTTGATTTCCTGTAACCTGTGCGTCCCTTGCATTACCTTTAGCTCATCAGTCCACCTTTGATTACCTCTAGAATTTTCTTCAACTTAATCCCCAAGTTTTCAACTCCTCTATATTTAATTTTAAATTCCAGAAGTTTCACATGTCCCTTCCTTCTCAAGAACCTGTAACCTGCTCCATTGAATTTCCTCCAACGTTCCCTCTAGTTCCATCTGGAATTTTATTCCTTTACTATTAAGCCAACAGTTGAATTATTCACCAAGCCTTCAATTAGCACAAATCTTGATTTTTCCAGCATATTCTAGAAGATTCACGTCTTTAGCTCTTCCCTGGTTCCTTGAATTTCCTCAAACTCTTCAGTGCCTCTGATTACCTCTAGAAACTTCTATCTCCAGCTCAACAATTTTTCCTTCCCAAGTAACATCAAATGAGCTGGATTTTGATATTGTGCTTCACTTGGCTTTAATTTTAACAATAAGCCAAAAATTTATATTTGGGTACAAACAAATATAATATATTATTTATTTATTTATTTATTTTTGTATAATATAAAATTTATTTAATAATAAAAAATATATTTTTTAATTATTTAATTAAACAAATTGACAAAATCTAAAATCTAAACAAGAACTAGATGAACCCGTCGTATTATAATTTACAAACTCATAAATTACAATTTTATTTTTTAATTAATTAATTAATTACACCAAGCATTACCGCTTAACAGATGGCTAACCTTTAATAAATTTTCAGATAAAGCACACAAAAATATGGTCAAAAGCGAACACATGCAGATTAATGCAATTAACAGCTAAAGCAAAATAGGCCAATAGCCCATAAAAATGCTGAAGATTTAGTTGGTGAATCTGGTCTTCCCTATTATCTGTAATTAGGTAAGAGACACCACTGAGTTAATTTCTTACTAAAAAGGTCTTGAAATAAACTTTAGTTCTACCAAACCAACAGACACTGTATTTTGTGAACTTGAAAGCAACAGTAACCAACTTTAAAATGACGCCATTAAAAGCTGAGTATTTTGTGATCCTCCCAAAATCCAAGATTCAAGAATCAAAAGATGTGTTGTTTTTGAGTGGTCTCTTAACATTCACATACTACACACATGAGAAAGAAATGGACCATTGTAATTTCTCTCAATTCAATAATGGGGGTTGGAGAAGAGCTCCACCAACAGGTTCTTGATGGGTAGGCCAAGCCAAAGGTCCAACCAAAAATGGGTCCCTTTTTGAAACTTTTTCCATTGTCTGATTCATGGGCATTTAGCCATCAAAGATAACATTAATTCAACTACAAATCCCATGACTCAAATTTTAGATGCACGAGATTTGTTATCTCTAAACTAAAACTAAGGAAAATGCAAAGAGTGAACAGCAGAAGAAAACAGGAAATCAACTAGTCAGCTTTTCTTTTTTTTCTTATTGTGTAACAAAGAGTACAAGAAGAAAGTAAGACATAAGAAAAGGAATCAAGATTAAAATAAATAAAAGGACAGTCTTCTAAAGACAAAATGTGATGCAAAATTAACAGTGTTTTGCAGGAGAATTTATGGTGGTGAGCTAGAGATAAGAGTGTACATGGATAGAGAAATAAAGAAGGACCAGTACAACAACTGCCATGGTCAGGGGTTCCTTGGAGTAGCATTAAAGTCTCTGAAATACATGTTCTTCACTACACATAGACAGTAGCCATACCATCCAAAAAAAAAATGAATTTTTTTCAAATTTCTTGAAAAGAAAAATCATTTAGCCAACAAAAAAATAAAAAGAAAGAACCAGATTTATATGCAGAAAGATATTGATGCTTTGATGATTTCTGTTTGAAGAACATGGGATCTTCTTCTCAGATTCTCCACATGATCTTCACCATCATTATAACCATTTTTATGTTCTTATCATTACAAAGAACCCACATTGTGATTGCTGATGCTTCATTGGCTGCACCAGAGTACTTCAGAGTTCACCACAGCCTACAAAAGTTGGATTTTGTGGAGGAAAGGGAAGACGGTTATGACAAGAACATTGAGAAAGTTTCAGGAGATGATGGGAATGAAGAAAAAGAAGCTTTAATAGTTCAAAAGTTTAGAGCTTTACTTGGACTAAAGAGCTTCAAAGAAAGAAGCAGAGGAAGTGAGCTTGTGTCACCAGCACCTTCTCCTTCACTTGCCATAGAAGCTGAAGCTCCATCTCCTGCTCCTGCTCGTGTTTCAATGCTGCCAAGACAAGTGCATCCCAAACCACCATTTCATCACTCAAATTCAGTCCCACCAGCTCACAAGATTCTAAAGAAGCACAGAGACAAAGGCAGATTCAGAAGAATTCTTGCAGCAGTTCTTGTATCAACAGGAGTTGCATTAATTGCTTGTGTTCTTGGCCTTATCTGGGTGTCAAGAAAATTCAGAAAAAACAAAAAAATTTCTGTAAGAGCAATGTCGGTGTATAGGAAAAAGGGAAGAAACAGAGGTAAATCTAAGTACACGAGTTCCAAGAAATCAGCAAGCAAGGTGAGCTTAAATCCTGGTCTTGATCTTTTGTATCTTGATGCATTAGAAAGAGATTTAGAGCAACACAGCACTTGTTTTAAACAACCTCCTGAAGCATTAAATATATCATCAAATCATAGTACACCAAAATATACATTACATGATGAGAGGGAGGAATCAAACCAAGAACTGATAATAAAATCAGAATTTGATAATGCTAGTAGCTCTTCTTCCACAAGGGAAATCATGTCTGTTCATGAAGATATTGTACAATCTGTGAAATATGAAGAATCTGATGGTGAAGATGCTTCACCTGTTGATGAAATTATTGCAGTTAATAATGAAGGTCACTCTTCTGATGATGAATCTTTTCACTCTTTTGTTGATTCACATTCTTCTAATATTAGACTCTCCAATGCTTCAGCTGGAAGTCTTACTGACATATCAGAAAATTCCACCTCAAATGCCCCCAAGACATTTTCATCTCCTGTAGCTTCTTCTACAAATTTAGACATGAAAATTCCCTCATCTCCAAACAATGTCAGAGTGACAGATTCATCTCCTTCAGATTCTGATGAAAATCTTGCACCTCCGCCTCCTCCTCCACCTGTTTTGGCACCTGTTATGCACTTTTCTCCTTCAGGCACATCTTCAGTCTCTACCAGAATTACATCTAAGGCTTCATGTTCTTCTCCATTTCCAAGCTTATCATCTCCAAGGAAGTCGGATTCTTCTTCAGGAGCAGACCAGACATCACCTCAGGTATCTCCCAAGACTTCAAAATCTCCATCAAACATCCCTTCTCCTCCATGGCCATCCTCATTTCTAAAAGGAAATGCTAGCCCTGCCAAAGGCCCACCTCCTCCACCATGCCCACCACCATTTATGCAGAGAAATAGTAGTAGCTCTGCCAAAGGCCCACCTCCACCACCATGCCCACCACCATTTATAAAAGGAAATAGTAGCTCTGCTAAAGGACCACCTCCTCCACCATCATTACTTCCTCAATATACACCACTGGGCAAAGATGGAGCTCCACTGCCAAAATTGAAGCCTCTTCACTGGGACAAAGTTAGAGCAGCACCAGATCGTAGTATGGTGTGGGACAAGATAAGATCAAGCTCATTTGAGTAAGTCCTGACTTACTATTTGCAACATAATATGCTTCTTATCTTCTGCTTGTGAGCTTACGTGTCTAAGATTTTCACAACAGGTTGGATGAGGAGATGATTGAATCACTTTTTGGGTACAATTTACACAGTACAATGAAGAATGATGAAGGAAAGAGCAAAAGCCCCTCTCCAGGCAAGCATGTCCTAGAGCCCAAGAGACTACAAAACTTAACTATACTCTCAAAAGCCTTGAATGCAACCCCTGAGCAAGTATGTGAAGCACTGATAAGAGGTATAGCTTGGAACACTTCGCATAACACTATCTTAACGCTTATTATTGAAGGAGCAATTTCTTATTTTTCCTGATTTGTGGAAAGCAGGAAATGGTTTGCCTTTACAACAGCTAGAAGCACTAGCAAAGATGGTGCCCACAAAGGAAGAAGAGGCTAAGCTTGCTGATTATAAAGGAAATATCAATGAATTGGGTTCAGCAGAGAAGTTTCTCAAAATAGCCCTCACTATACCATTTGCCTTCCTACGAGCTGAAGCAATGCTTTACAGAGAAACTTTTGAAGATGAGGTTGTTCATCTGAAAAATTCTTTCTCAATGCTAGAGGTAAGCACAAAAAGTCACCACAATATATACATCTTATTCTCATCGAAACCAAAATTTCACTACAATGCAACTAACTTATGCCTCCATTTCTCTGTCCCACTAGG
The DNA here is from genome assembly GCA_949673435.1 of Macaranga tanarius. Classification (NCBI taxonomy): domain Eukaryota; kingdom Viridiplantae; phylum Streptophyta; class Magnoliopsida; order Malpighiales; family Euphorbiaceae; genus Macaranga; species Macaranga tanarius. The sequence goes on along the minus strand of CATIWO010751232.1, from coordinate 4,302 downwards.
AAGCCTGCAAAGAACTCAGGTCAAGCAGGCTTTTCTTGAAGCTACTTGAGGCAGTACTCAAAACAGGTAATCGTATGAATGTTGGAACAATCAGAGGAGGTGCTAGAGCATTCAAGCTTGATGCACTCCTTAAGCTTGCTGATGTAAAGGGAACGGATGGGAAAACTACATTGCTCCATTTTGTAGTCCAAGAAATCATTCGATCAGAAGGGCTTCGAGTATCTGATAGCATTATGGGAAGAATCAATCAGAAGAACAAAAGCAAAACAGTTGAAGAGCGCGAAGAAGATTACAGAAGAATGGGGCTAGACCTCGTGTCTGGTCTGAGCACAGAACTCTTGAATGTCAAGAAAACAGCTACCATCGACCTGGATGTTCTTGCCGGCTCCGTTTCAAACTTATCAGAAGGAATGAATAGACTGCAACATCTAGTAAATGACTTGTCTACAGATGCAAAGAGTGGAAATTTTGTGCATTCAATGAAAACATTCCTGAACTATGCACAGAGGAGTATAAAATTGTTGAAGGAGGATGAAGATAGAGTCCTGTTACATGTTAAAGGCATTACTGAGTACTTTCATGGGAATGTGAGCAAAGAAGAAGCCAACCCACTTCGAATTTTTGTGATTGTAAGAGATTTTCTGGGTATGTTAGATCATGTATGTAAGGAGCTTAGAAGCTTAAAATTCACTAACACTCCAAATCCTCTTGCTCCATTTAGATGATATAGATTGGACTTGTTTTGTGTGGTTTTATAGCAGCATTATTATCATCAATTACCAACGTTAATGTAACTTTATTCTTGGATTTTCTTGTAGAGGTTTGCTTGTTCTTGTTTATATTCAATTGTCTAGAAATCCCAAATAGCTGGGATTAAGGATTTGTAATAACATTAAAGAGACAAACAGATGAAAAATTTTCTGAACCGAGAATTCTTTACTGTCTACTATAATTATTTGATATACAGATAATAATTGCCCTATAACATCAGATAAACATGATAATTTAAAAGAAATTGTCCATTGTGGTCCAAAATTTACACAGTCTAATCACAAGAGAATTCTAAATGATAGACCTACCGATGCCATTATGGCCTATGTTCAATTTCAAAACTAAATGTATCAACTCAAATGTTGCTTATAATTTATGCTACCTCTCACTAATTAAACTTCTCTGTGCCCCTAATTGCAGAAGAAATGCACGTCAATGTAAATGTTATATAGCATTTAGATGGAAAAAAATTATATATATGATGAAATAATTATAGCCCTTAATTGAAAAATTCAAAGGTTTATAGAATTTAATGTAGCATAGTACAGCTAAAAAAAATCATGGTTGCACGTGTGGTCTGTCCGTTTTTATCTTCTTTTTCAGACTATTATAGAATTAGGAAAGCAACAGGACATAAAGAACCGAAGATGGTGAAACGTTGTCGTATAATGGAATCAAATACTCAAACACTTTAATATTTTTAAGATACCCAAACTAGCCCTACAACCGCGAATCCGCTATTGGGTTCTTCAGAGCTCAAGAACTTTCAGGACAAAGCCCGCGAAACTTTTATGATTTGGCGTGTTAGCATCCCATTGGTTATATGACAACTAAAGAACATAAACAAACAAACCGAACAACTACGTGGAGCCACATTATTGGAGAGAACACCATAGCAGTATAAACCCTCTTATGCAAAGTAAAATACCAACTCGCTTATAATAACCAGCTTGCAGCTCTGCCTCAAAACAGAGGAAGAACCAAAGAAATCTTTTCACTTTGATTACTGAAAAAGAAAAACATCAAAACGACAATGAAGGTCAAGAATAAATTTTCTGCCGTTTGTGTTCTCCTTCTCTTTCTTTCAGGTGAGTAAAATTGTCAAATTCTACGGGGAGTAAGTATTCATTATTTTCTTGCTTTGGTGCTCTGTTTTGCACAGTAATGAAACTTGGTTTAGTCTTGATATTCTGCTTGTAAGAATTTTTTACAGGATTAGTAATAGCAGCAGAAGATTCACAAAAACTTGGAACAGTAATTGGTATTGATCTTGGAACTACTTATTCTTGTGTGGGTATCTCTCGAAATGGCAATGTAGAAATTATAGCCAATGATCAAGGTAACAGAATTACTCCGTCATGGGTCGCATTCACTGACACTGAGCGTCTCATTGGAGAGGCTGCAAAGAATCAGGCAGCTTTCAATCCTGATAATACCATCTTTGATGTTAAACGTCTCATTGGAAGAAAGTAAGCTGTTTTTTTTTTTTTTTTCTCTGAATTTGTTTCATAAGTTATAGTTCTAATTAGTCCTTGAATTGAGCAGAATTTGATGGACTTGGACTGGTGCTGTAGGTTTGATGATCCAGAAGTTCAAAGAGATGTAAAGTTCTTGCCCTATAAAGTGGTGAGTAAGGATGGTAAACCTTATATACAGGTTAAAGTTAAAGGGGAGAAGAAGGTGTTTAGCCCTGAAGAGATCAGTGCTATGATATTGGGGAAAATGAAGGAGACAGCTGAGGCATACTTGGGCAAGAATATTAAAGATGCTGTCATCACTGTTCCAGGTATATACAGAATTGTTCTGTTCTTCTGGATTTTCAATCATTTTTTATTGTTTTAAGGGCTGAGTCGTTGATTGACTTATGTTGTTTCTTGCAGCTTATTTCAATGATGCGCAGAGGCAAGCAACAAAGGATGCAGGCGCCATTGCGGGGCTTAATGTGGCTCGGATAATTAATGAGCCTACAGCGGCTGCTATTGCCTATGGTCTAGACAAGAAAGGAGATGTGATGAATGTTTTGGTTTATGATCTTGGTGGTGGTACATTTGATGTTAGTATCTTGGCTATTGACAATGGTGTTTTTGAAGTTCTTTCTACAAGTGGAGACACCCACTTGGGAGGAGAAGATTTTGATCACAGAGTCATGGACTATTTCATCAAGTTGATCAAGAAGAAGCACAATAGAGATATCAGCAATGATAAAAGAGCTCTTGGGAAGCTTCGAAGGGAATGTGAGAGAGCAAAGAGAGCATTGAGCAGCCAGCATCAAGTTCGAGTTGAGATGGAATCACTCTTCGATGGTATGGATTTTTCAGAAGCATTGACAAGGGCAAAATTTGAGGAGTTGAACATGGACTTGTTTAAGAAGACATTAGTACCAGTGAAGAAGGCCTTGGAGGACGCAGGTCTAAAGAAGTCTGATATCAATGAGATTGTGCTTGTTGGAGGAAGTACTAGAATTCCTAAGATTCAAGAATTGTTGAAGGATGTGTTTGATGGAAAGGAACCTTGCAAGGGCATCAATCCAGATGAAGCTGTTGCCTATGGTGCTGCAGTTCAAGGTGGAATTCTCAGCGGCGAAGGCGGGGACAAAACAAAAGGTAATTGCTCAAATTTTATTCTAAATGATACGAATAAATGAAGTCACTGAATTAAGTAATGCATTATGCTTGATGAATGACTTTTTGGTCGTCTGCAGACCTTCTATTGCTTGATGTTACTCCCTTGAGCCTGGGTATTGAGACAGTTGGTGGTGTTATGACAAAATTGATCCTAAGAAACACTGTTATCCCAACTAAGAAGTCTCAAATCTTTACTACTTATCAAGATCAGCAAAACACAGTGTCCATCAAGGTAAAATATAGGTACCCAATGTTGTCACTAACCTACGTTAGTGTTTGAATTGCATTGCTGAACTAACATATAAAACATTACAGGTATATGAAGGTGAAAGAAGCTTGACTAAGGACTGCCGCGAGCTTGGAAGGTTCGATCTAACAGGAATCCCACCAGCTCCAAGGTAAAGCCACTGTGAATCTGGAGTGCTAGTACTATTCCAGACCATGTTGTTATATGATCAATGCTTTATGGTTACATGTAATTTGCTAAATTTACACCTTGCAGAGGCATACCCCAGATAGAGGTAACCTTTGAGGTTGATGCTAATGGAATCCTAAATGTGAAGGCTGAGGACAAGGCAGCGAAGAAGTCGAAATCCATCACCATCACCAACGATAAAGGGCGTTTGAGCCAAGAAGAGATTGATAGAATGGTAAAGGAGGCAGAGGAAATGGCAGAAGAAGATAGAAAAATAAAGGAGAAAATTGATGCTAGGAACAAGCTGGAAACTTACGTTTACAACATGAAGAGTAGTATTAGCGACGTTGCTGACAAGATTGATTCTGATGATAAAGAAAAGGTTGAGAGTACATTGAAGGAAGCTATTGAATGGCTGGATGATAATCAAAATGCAGAAAAGGATGATTATGAAGAGAAATTGAAGGAAGTGGAAGCTGTTTGTAACCCAGT
>CATIWO010751142.1:0-14888 GCA_949673435.1 Macaranga tanarius | reverse complement strand
CAAAACCTTTTTCATCTTCCTAGACTTAGGGTTTCTCAACTTTGACTTCTTTCTCAAATTCCCAAATTCTTTTGCAAGTCCCAAGCTCTTTAATCAATTCCAACATCCTTTTTCTCTTCCTAATTCACAATTCCCTCTTTTCAAAACCATAACCCTCTCTATATAAACCTCTATTCCATTCTTTTCTCTTTATACTCTTAAATCATCTTCTCATCTTCCTCTCAAATTTCTCAAGCACAACTTCCTCTCTTTTATATTCTCTACACACTTTCAAAATTTTCTTCTCCATCTTCTTCCCAAGTTCAAAATTTTTGAGCAACACTTCCCCTCTTTTTCAAATACTCTACACCAACCATGGAAAGAGAACCAATAAGGAAATCAAGAAGACATGGAGGAAGCTCTCGCAATCCCAATCAAGAAGAAGAAAGAATGGTAAGACTATATCCACCCAACATTCAATTTAGGCATAAGGAGCAAAGGAATAAATATAATCAATTGATTGTTAGGAAATTTATGCCTATGAGATATTTGAGTGCTTTTACACTACAAGAGTTAGGTTTATTGGATAGTGTCAACATGTATATTAATAGGATGGGTTGGGAGGCTTTTGTGATTATGAAACAACCTACCTATGTGATACCCACATGTGAATTTCTTTCCTTTTTTCAATTTGATGAACATGAAGCTATGCTAAATTTTAAGCTAGGCAACCAAGACCATAGCATTGGCCTATTTGAACTTAATGATGTATTTCACTTTCCAAAAGACTAAAATGCTATGGTTGATTTTGATAGAGATGAATTTTGGAAAGATATCATAGGCCAAAGACATGGCATGTATGAGCCTAGGTTAGCCAAGGAATCCAAAATTCGATCACCGACTTTGTGATATCTTCATCGACTCATGTCACACTCATTATTTCCTAGGAAAAAAGGAGACTCGGTAGTCATTACAATGGAATTAAATGTTTTATATTGCATGATTAACAATTGTAAGCTGGATATCTATCATGTAATAGCAAATAAATTCAAAGATGTGGTGAACAAAAGGGCGGAGGTAATTAAGTTAGGTGGATTGGTGCTTAGCATTGTTAATTATTTAGGCTTTGATATCAACAATATGCCCTTCAACAAACTACCGGGTAATTCTCTCATCGATCTTCATATGATGGAAGCTATGGATATTGATAAATATGAGAATGTCATATCCCCATATCTACGGATCTAAGTCAAAAGAGGACTCTATGTCTACATACAAAATCAATGATTAAAAAGGTTAAAGAGACCTAATTGGCAAGGAATTGGGACTCTCATGATACTAATCCACAGAGGACTAGGTATGTCATTTTTGTGTCTATATATAGGCTCATATTTCTCATTATGAAACATCTTGAATAATTCTCTCTAACTTAAGCATCGGAGAGCCTAAGGATCAAAGATCCTAGGTTCATCTAGTTTTCTTTGTGCTTGTAGGTACAAGAGAGGAGCTCACATTCATTAATTGGCGCCATCTGTCAGAAAAATTTCTATTTTCCAGAATACACTTATCAAAATTTCCGGTGTTAATTCATGGCAAACACCTTGGATCCTCCACCTGATCAAAGTGGAGCATCTACCAGCACATTGGTTGTCACCCAAGCGATTCCAATGATTTCCCAAGGTGATTGTTCACAATCTCTTAGATCATAATCATTGTAATTGACAACCACTACTCAACTAGGAATAACCTACAGAGTATCCCCATCATATTATGCTCCTTTTCAACATATGTCCAAATCTATTCCGACTATTCTTTTTCCAAATCTGCCAGAATTTTTAAATCCACCTAATGCGGTCGGAATAAGTCAAACTCCCATTCTGCCCAATTTACCACCATTAACTAAAGAATAAATAATTCAGAGCCTCAACAATCAGCTTCAGCTCATACAACAACAAATATTGTTCTTCACTCAAGGAGCAACAGTCGATGCGCCTGCTACAGGAACATCTACTCTTAGATCCGTCCCGGTAATAAGGGCGAACGTCGACAACCGATTGCCACTCCGTAATGAACAAGAGGAATCGTGTGACAACAAGAGCAGAAGATAGAAATCCAATTCAAAATAAGAATCAAAATCCAACTATCCAATAAGAAATAGGGATGACTTCAATCGTCAGCTATGAGAAGCAATACACAATGTTCGAACCGGACCTGATGAAATAGAAGAATGCATATTATATGGGAGTACTCCATTCGTTCACAGCATAATGGCGACCTTAATACTGTCAAAATTCAAGGTTCCTCCTCTTGATCAATACGATGAAACGGGTGACCCCATAGCTCATGTCTCTATGTTCCGCATAAAGATGATGCTGCAGAATGTTAATGATGCGATCATGTGCCGAGTCTTCCCCACAACTCTGACGAACACAGCCTAGAGATGGTTCCACAGATTGCCAAAAAATTCTATAGCCACTTTTGAAGGATTAATTGAACAATTCAGGGTTCGGTTCATAACCAATATCCTGCCAAATAAGAGTTTTAATGACTTACGACTCTATAAGCAAGATGACAATGAGACACTTCAAAGTTATCTTGATAGATTTAACAAAATAGCTATGCAAATAGAGTACTTAAGTAACGAAGCTACCATCGATGCTTTAAAGTACGGAACCAAGATAGGGAAGCTTAGAGATAAGATAACGACAAAGAAGCCCCAAACTTTTTCGGAAGCAATAGCTATTGCAACCAAGCTGATTGACTTGGACGATGACAGAAGAGACATGCGAAAAAAAGATGATGAAAGGGGGCCAAGAAGAAAAGATGAGAAAAAAGAATCAAAAAGGGAGTACGGTTCCAATAAACAGGGGAATGACAATAGGAGATATGCTCCTCTTAATGCTCCTAGATCAAAAATCTTGATGTGGATCAAGTAAAATGGCATTGACATACCAACGCCGTGGAGGCTTAATCCGCTCTATATCAGAACAAGAGATAAAAACTGATATTGCAGATACCATCAAGACCATGGTCATGATACAGATGAATGTCATGATCTCAAAATTGAGATAGAATGATTGGTCAAAGCAAAATCTATGAAAAAGTTCACTGAAGATCTCCCAAAATAAACTAGAAGTTCAGATACTCAGACCGAACATCAAGAAGATTCAAAAAAGACTCGCAGAGATGTGTCTGGAGTCATAAACATGACCATAGGTGGTGAATCTTCATCGGGAGGAAGGAAAAGACCACGAAGAGAGGTGTACATGGCATGGACTAGTTCACCTGCACCAACCATCACAATCTCCCCAGAGGACGGACTGCATGTCAAGCAACCTCATAATGATGCACTAGTCATCAATACCCATATAAAAAATTACTTGGTAAAAAGGATGCTTGTAGATGATGGAAGTGCAATTAATGTCCTTACTTGGGAAGCCTTCTGAGCAATAGGAGGCTCATCCATTGAACTAAAACCCATTACCAACCCGATAACCAGCTTTTGTGGAGGAACTATCCAACTAATGGGAAGTGTTGAGTTGGACATAGAATTGGGAGATCGAGACTCCCAGGAGCATCTTACGATAAAATCCTTGTTCAACATTGTTGATACAAGACTGGCCTATAACGGAGTCATTGAAAGACCAATCTTATGGGAAACTAATGCAATAACAAGTATCAGGTACTTGATAATGAAAATTAATAAGTATCAGGTACTTGATAATGAAAATTCCTACTCAAAGAAAAGTCATTAAGATCAAGGGAGATCAAGAAATCGCTAAATAGTGATATCAGTTAGCCACCAAAGATGAACTAGAAGCCTTTCCAATTGAATCCAATATGAAAATTGAAAAATAAGGAATAAAGCCAAAACTGATAGAGGAATTGAAAGAAATAAAGCTCATGAATGGCAAAATCATAAAAATTGGAGGAGAAATACCTGAGCAAATAAAAGAGAAGATAGAACGAGTGTTGCAAATTCACTCAAATACTTTTGCCACACAAGCATAAAAAATAGTGGGGGTTGACTCAACTGTAGTGGCTCATAGCCTGAACATCAATCCCTCTATTAAACCGGTGATACAGAAAAAGTGGAACTTCATGACAGAGAGGTAAAAGATCATAGCATCTGAAATAGCAAACCTCCTAGAGGCAGGATTCGTATGAGAAGTCAGATATCCGAAATGGCTAGCAAATGTTGTACTATTCTGAAAGCCAAACAGAAAATATATAATGTGCGTAGACTACATAGATCTAAACAAAGCATGCCCTAAGGATAGTTATCCCTTACCAACCAATGACTAATTAGTTGATTCAACTGCATGTCATGGAATGTATAGCTTTGTGGATGCTGCCTAAGGATATCATCAGATCCCTATGAAGGAAGAGGACCAAGAAAAAACATCCTTCATAACCCATCAAGGGTTATATTGTTATAACGTAATGCCCTTCGGACTTAAAAATGCAAGAGCTACATACTCAAGGTTCATGAACTTCATCTTCAAAGAAGACATTGGTAAAACCATTAAAGTGTATCTAGACGAGCTAATCGTCAAAAGCCAAACAGAAGAGGACCATTCTATAGACTTAAAATGAGTCCTGAAGAAACTAGATGAATATAAGGTTAAAATTAACCCCGACAAGTGTGTCTTTAGCGTAAAAGCAGGAAAGTTCCTTGGTTTCATGATCTCACAAAGAGGAATCGAAGACAATCCAAAAAAAATGGAACCAATCATCAATATGAAGCCTCTAATAACATTGAATGAATTACAAAAACTAAACGGACGAATCACTGCATTAGGAAGATTCATGTCCTGTTCAGTAAGGAAATGCCTTCCCTTCTTTAGGGCAATGAAGAATGTTAAGAAATTTGAATGGAACGCTGACTACTAAAAAGCATTTAAAGATATCAAAAAATTCTTGACATCTCCACCTCTGCTGAGTAGACCAACACCAGGGGAAACATTGTACCTTTATCTCTCAGTGGGAAATGAATCCCTAGCATCGGCACTTATCCTAGAAGATAAGGAGAACAAAATCCCATTTACTATGTGAGCAAGGTCCTTAGGGGATCAGAAATTCGTAATCCAAAGACGGATAAACTAGCACTAGCTCTAGTACACACAGCGAGGAAGCTCCGTCACTATTTTCAAGCTCACAAAATAGTAGTACGAACGAGTCAACCACTAAGGAAGATTTTATAAAGACCGGAAACATCCGGAAGACTCATCCAATGGTCAGTGCAACTGGGCGAACATGACATATCATACGAACCCCGAACAGCAATAAAGGCACAGGTATTATCTGATTTTATACAAGAAATGACTGAAATTACAGAGCTTAGTAATGAAAAGAACCTGTGGCGAATGTATATTGATGGGGCATCAGGCAGACAAGGCTCGGGTGCAGGAATAATTCTGATAGGTCCTGAAAAAATAAAAATTGAATACGCTATCAGAATATCAAATGATGCCATAAATAATGCCACAGAATACGAAGCCCTCATCACGAGATTAAAGCTAGTAAATAAAGTTCGAGCGGAAAGCGTCTAAATACTCTGTGATTCTCAACTCGTACTGAACCAGCTTAAAGGAACATACGAAATAAAAGATCCAAACATGATTAAATATTCCCACAAAGCCCAGTCACTCCTACGTAAGATTGAAGAAAATGGAACACAATGGACCTTAGTCCGAATCCCAAGAGCTGAAAACAAAGATAATATTATAGCCAAATCCGCAGCATAAAATAGGCCTATATTCCAGAACCTCCCCCTCAAAGAAGAAATCGTTAAGCCCTTTACAGAGGAGAATAAAGTCCTAACTACTTGCAAAATAGCCGAGTAGATTAAACCTATTGCCGAATACCTAGAAACAGGAAAGCTCCCTGATGATAGGAATCAGGCAAAGAAAATTTAAATAAAAGTTGCTCAAAACTCATTCCAGAATGGAAATCTATATCAAAGATCATTCAGCCATCCATGGAGCAAGTGTGTTTCAGTTGAAGAAGGAAATTACATCCTCAGAGAAATACACGAAGGTATATACGGGGCTCATGAAGCTCAGGCCACTTTATTCAAGAAAGCCCTACTACATGACTATTATTGGCCAACAATGTCACAAGATGCACAAAAATTGGTACAAAGCTATAATAAATGTCAAAGATACTCATAGCTGGTACATACACCGGCCCAGGTACAAAACCCCATCTGAAGCCCATGGCCTTTCACCATTTGGGGAATGGACATTCTCAGACCCTTCCTAATAGCTCTGGGGTAGAAACAATTCATAATTATGGTAATAGATCACTTCATAAAATGGATAGAAGTTCAAGCAGTCTCAACGATAACTGAATCAAAGATCCGCAGCTTCTTCTAAAAAAAATAATATGCAGATTTAGAATCCTACATACACTCATTACAGATAATGGGAAATAGTTCGATAATTTAAAGTTCAAACAATTTTGTTCTGAACTTCAAATTAAGCTATGATTCACTTCTGTAGCTCATCCTCAAACTAATGGACAAATAGAGGTAACCAATTGAACCATATTGCAGGGCATTAAAAAGCGTCTTTATGACAAAAAAGGAGATTGGGCTGATGAACTATAAAATGTCATATGGGCATACCGCACTACTTGAAGGAGTGGAATAGGAGATTCGCCCTTTCAATTAGCATACGGGATGGATGCAGTGATCCCAGTGGAGATAGGGTCTCCTTCATATAGGGTCTATAAAGACCTCAATGAAATAGAAAATACAAACGATTGCAGAATATCTTTGGATATGCTCAAAGAAAGAAGAGAACAGGCTACAGTTATAGCCAAAGCAAGATGACAACAAGTCGCTCGCTATTACAATAAAAGGGTCCGATCAAGGACTTTCCAGGTAGGAGACTTGGTCCTACGAAAAGCAGAAATATGAAAGGGTAATGCAGGAACTAGAAAGCTAGAGCCCAATTGGGAAGGGCCATACTAAGTCATTGAAGCAACTGACAAAAGGGCATACAGACTTAGAGACTAGAAGGGAAATACCATCCTAAGATATTGGAATGCGAAAAGCTTACGAAAATACTACCAGTAAGTGTTTGCAAGGATCAAACTAATAAGTTCTACAATCTATAGTCATTTTTCAATAAAATAAGAATTTGGATTGCTCAAATTAAAGTGTAAAGATGAGTCCCTACACTTACAAACAAAACGAGTAATAAAACTCGTATGAAATAAAAGATGAGTCTCTACACTCGTAAACAAAATGAATAATAACACTTGTATAAAATAAAAGATGAATCCCTAAGCTCGCAAACAAAATGAGTAATAACACTCATATAAAATAAAAGATGAGTCCCTACACTCATAAATAAAATAAGTAATAACACTCATAGGAAATAAAAGACGAGTCCCTACACTCTCAAACAAAATGAGTAATAATACTCATACAAATAAAAAGATGAGTCCCTATACTTGCAAATAAAATGAGTAAGTATACTCATACAAATAATATAAGATGAGCCCTTAAACTCGCAAATAAATTGAGTAACAATAAATGCTTCTACTCGCAAACATTATGCATACTTGCACTACGGAAAATGAGTGGAAAAACTTAAATAAGTCACGAAGACTACTCAAAGCGAATTAGGATATACAAAAGATTATTTAAAAACAAAAATAAGACAAGTATCTAATACTTGCAAACCGCAACAGAATTTTACTTGGAGATCAGTTTACAACCAAATAACGGAAACGAAAAAAGATATTTTTCATTAATAGAAAAAGAGTTCAGTACAAAATTGCCTTTATAAGGTGAGAAATAAAAAAAAGCTAAAGACAAGCTATTCCTTTGGTGAAGGCGGAATACTGCTTCCACCAATCGAAGGACCCCCAGTAAATTTCGAAGCGGTAGGAGATTCCGTAGCAGGGTTGACATCCCCAGTCCAAATAGATAAATGACCTTCCCGAACAGTGGTCATTGCCTTTTCTTTATGAATTACTTCACTTAAATCCTGAAGAGAGATGCTGCAGAGACAACATTCGTTGGCACTCTTATTTTATGGCTTGCACAAAATCGGTTGTAAGGCCTTGAAAGCCCTTCTTCTCATTTGCACGAGCTTCTTTCAATTGATGAACTTCTTCCTTAAAAGTAGCAATTATCTTATCTTGTTCAATAACGGTTGAACTCAACCTAAAAATGGAACTTTGGAGATCCACGTTCTCCTTCTTCTCAATCTCTAAACTCGATAGAGCACTATCTCATTCAGCCCGCACAGTCTGAAAAATCTCTTTGGCTTTACGGAGATCGCTTTCATGCTCCATAGTGAGCTCGTTCATCTTTTGAACTGCAAGGCTACGCTTGCTTTTATGAATATAGCGAATGTCATCCATTCGCAATACTCCTTGAATAGCCTAAAAATTAAAAGGCATCAAAATTATGATTGACATATTTAAAGCACGAAGACATTGGAAAGGAAGTACCTCCATCATACTAAAAACCACTTGACTCTTCAGATCATTCTTATCGGTAGCCTCCCACTGAAGCATATCCTTCTTCAGGCGATGGCACTCCGAAAGATGACCCTAAACCAAGGGATTGAAGATGCTCGGATCTCCAATATTAAGGCACTAGATTGGGACAAGCCTCTAATCTCAAACATTTAAACTAAATATTCCCTTCCTCAGTAGCGGGTTCGTAAGTCCTTTCTAAACCCCTCGCTCATTTCCCCTTTTATTTGTTAGAAGTCTCGATTTCCATACGAGGAGGGGAAGAGAACGGAACCCCGTAATCCTCAATGCTGATTGGTGGAACAACATGATTGGCAATAGTAGGGTTGGCAGTAACTTCGGGAGTTCTATCTACAATATCCATAATATCTTCCATAAAATCAGCAAGAAGATCAGCCATCTACCTAATAGAAAATAAAGTTAGATAAATACCTCTGAATTCCAGAACTTCAGTTATAATATCATAAAGACCAGCATCAGTAGGATGCTCGTGTCTATATACAAATTTGTCAACATAAGTGTTGGCAGAAGGCATCAAGATGGAACACTGATAATAAAGATCTGCAAGAAGAGTAAGATCGATCTCCTCTATAGACTTTGATGATCATCTAACTTATTGGAGTTCATTCATCCATGTCACTGGGACTTTTTGAAAACCAATTTCGTGTTCGATGAAGAAAAATTTGCTTCTCTAATCTTAACTGATATCAGGCAATTGTTTGAATAAGAATACTAGACATCGAATAGGTGAGATCACCTTTCTTTTTTATTAATGAAAACATATATTGATGCATTTGAACTATAGGTTCGCAACCATACGAACGAATTAGTTCACAGAAAGTTGTGAGGAACCTATATACGTTCGGATGTAACTGACCCGGAGTGAGATTATAGGCACAAAAGAATAATACCAAAAAAGGATCTAAAGGAAAGCGGAGACCCCCTCCAATTGGTCTATATAAATAACTATCCTATTCCACTTCCCATCTTTATGAGGGTTGTGGTGAGCCCTAATATGGGACGTGACTTAAAAAAATTTATATTCAGCAGGAATATTATATTTCTTCCTACACTTTTGAATAACTTCCTTAGGAAGTATGGGAGGGAACTCGGATGGATCTAAGGGAAGCCTAGGGGCCATAACAATAAGAAGATAAATAAAAAAGCAAATAAAAGATCAAAAGGAGAAAGGAAGAAGGAAATGACCTTTGAAACTTTGAAAACAAAGAACACAGACTGCCTGAAGAATCTAGAGAGAAGGAAGAGCTCTAGAGAGAGAAGTGATAGAGAGAAAAAGTAAAAATGAAAATGACCTAGGAAAGGTTTATAAAGAGGGGAAAAGTTTCACTATCCCTCACATACCCTCAGCGGTTGATATACCAATGTTTCACCAAAGAGAAGGGTATTCAAGGAATGGAGAAAAGGGAGTGATACCTTAAAAAAAGAAGAGAGTCGAGCAGTTATACAAACATGTGGCAGCTTCATTTAAAAAAAAACCCTTCGAGTTCTCAACCAATGGACCTTTTAAGGTCAAAGAAAATGAACCTCATCAGGTCAAAGCAAATGAACCTCATGAGGTCAAAACATACGAATCTCATAAGGATAAAATAAACGAACCTCATCAGGTCAAAGTAAAGGAACCTCATGAGGTCAAAACATATGAACCTCTCACGGTTCAAAACATATAAACCTCTTAAGGTTCAAAATAAACGAACCTCATCAGGTTCAAAACAAACGAACCTCATCAGGTAAAAATATACGAACCTCTCACGGTTCAAAATATACAAACCTCTCAAGGTTTAAAACATACGAACCTCTTAAAGTTCAAAACAAACGAACCTCATCAGGTTTAAAATAAATGAATCTCATGAGGTTAAAATATACGAACCTCATGAGGTCCAAATATACGAACCTCGTATGGTCAAAACATACGAACCTCTCTAGGTTCACTACTTACGAATGAACCTCTCACGGTTTGAAATATACGAACCTCTCCAGGTTCACTATGTATGAATCTCTTATGGTTCAAAATATATGAACCTCTCATGGTTCAAAATATACGAACCTCTTACGGTTCAAAATATACGAACCTCTTAAGGTTCAAAATATACGAATCCCTCAAGGTTTAAAACATACGAGCCCCTCAAGATTCACAATATATGAACCTCTTAAGGTTCGTAACATACAAATCTTTGATGCTTCCAAATAGATGACCTCCTCAATGGAGGACTTTAGCATGCAATTCGTAGAACAAAAGGAATCTAGACTTTAATGTGGCAGGAATTATTACCTTCACTAATTAGAAGCTTTTTTGAACATAAATATTCGATACCATGGGGGAAATTCTGATAAATATGAGAATATCATATCCCTATATCTACGGATCTAAGTCTAAAGAGGACTCTACGTCTACATACAAAATCAATTATCAAAAAGGTTAAAGAGACCTAATTAGTAAGGAATTAGGACTCTCATGATACTAATTCACAGAGGACCAGGTATGCCCTTCTTGTGATTATATATCGGCTCATATTTCTCATTATGAAACATCTTGAATAATTCTCTCTAACTTAAGCATCGGAGAGCCTAAGGATCAAAGATCCTAAGTTCATCTAGCTTTCTTTGTGCTTGTAGGTACAAGAGAGGAGCTCATATTCATCAGGTATGATTGAAATGGGATGAAATGGGGTGCCTGTACTCATTGAGGACAAACCACAACAACAAGCAATGGAAGATGAAGATGAGGAGGAAGAAGATTTGCATCAAGTTATGCAACGCCTTGACACTTTGGAACTTTAAGTGGGTGTGATTGATGCTAATATAGGAGAACTTACCTCAATGGCATAAAACATGAACACAAACATCAACATGATCAATCACAACCTCATGGCATATTTTCAAGCTCAAAACTTCTTCCCACCTCCGTTCCCCCCACATGATCAAGAGCCAAATCCAAGAATATTTAAGAACTTGTGTTTGGAAAATTGTGTTTTCTATTTGTTTGTTTTATTATTTATTTTGCTTTAGTCTTGTGTTTGGTTTACTTTTCTGTACTTTATTTTCATTTCCTACCTTTGTACTTTTAAGTTGTCTTTAATGATATTGATGTGTTTTAGTTCTTTTCATTCTTATTCATTTAAATTGTGTACAGCATAGGTATTGTAGTTAGTTTAAAGTTTGGTAACGTATCCTTCTTGCAATAATGAACAACTAGCATTTGCCAAATTTTAGACTGAGACACGGCTGTGTTACTTTGGTGCACAGCCGCGCCTACTTTAAAGTTACAACAGTTAAAAATTTCACAAAGCAGGCACGGCCGCACCACTTTCGCACATGGCCGTGCCACCTGATGTCTATTTCAGTCAAAAATTTCTCAAACTAGGCACGGTCGCGCTACTTTCACGCATGGCCATACCACCTGCACCACATCACCATCTGAAATTTTTCAATTTTTTTTCATAATGCGGACATTGCATAATTTAAGTGTTGGGGAGGAAAACATCAATTTTTCAATTTATTTTCATTTTTTTTTTGCTTTAGAATTTGTGTTTCTTTTAAATTCCTTTTCTTATTAGGAGTTTTAGATTTCTCTTTTTAATAAAATTTATCTTTTCAATATAGGATTAGAAGATAAGTTGTTTAGTCTTTGTAAACCTCAAACTTTATTTTTCTATTTAAAGGCATAGAATTGTAGAACTTTCAAATCTTCTACATTCTCTACATTCTTCTTTACATCGAATTCTCTACACTTATTTTCTTTGTAATTATTTTTTTTGCTACCTAATGAGTTCAAACAGCATGTCTAGCAATAGCCAAAGGTCCAATGCAAAAGGGAAGGCATCAATGGAGATAAAACCTAAGCCAATAGATCTCAAAGATAAGTATGATGCCTTTTTCCCTATTCTCTCGAATGAAGAAGGTAAGAGATTCTATTTTCTTAGTAAAAGAAACATATGCATGCCTAAATATTTTTATGATCAAGCTTTGAAAGAAATTGGAATGCATGATTTTGTGAATGTTTTATGCAAAAAGCTAGGCTGGTATAAATTGAAAACAGTACAATATGATGTGTTTTTAGAATTGACCATTGAATTTTACACTACTTTGAAAATCAAAAATGAAGAGCAAAGAATTTTTTCATATAGATTCTTTAGAAAAGAATATGATTTTGACTATGAACTCATGACTGAAATTTTTAGTTTTGCCGAAGGAGGTATTTGTCAACCTCCTCCTAAATTTAACATGAGTCAGTTTTGGTTTGAAATTACAAAAGAGGATAGAATAAGTCATGTAGATATAATGGTTAGTGGTCTAATTGATAGTCACTCATATTTGTTGATGCATAAATTCATGGCACATACTATTTTTAGTAGGAATGATAGCACGATGAATTATTCTTAATATGGTGTATGTATACTGACTGTAGGGTGAATAGTGCATATCTTATATTTCGTTCGATGTGGCGTGTTGTGCAGGGAAGGAAAATAGTGATATTTATAGGCCACATTATCAAGGGCCTGGCCATGCACTTTGTACCAAGAAAACTTGCCCTTTTTGAACCACTGGAATGTGAGATTTTTTATGTGGATTTTCTAGTCAAAGTTGAGATCATCACAGATTTGGGAAGGCTAGAGGATGCAGACAATCGAAGATGCTATCAGCTGCATCAAACTGCCTTGAGACATAGAGATGTTCCTCTTCCAAAGGTGGTAGAAAATTTTAATGATGTTAGTGAAGAAGAGGAAGAAGATGTCAAACCTCAAATAGCTCATAAAAATACAAGAGTGAATAAGAAGGATGGTAAGGCCAAAGCAAGGAAAAAGAATAGAGCAGCGAAAAGGAAGAGATTTGAGGGAAGTATTGAGAAAATTAAAAAAAAGATAGAAGATGTAGCAAATTGAACTAATCAAAGGGTTGGTCATATGATTATGGATATGATCACCAAATTTGAAGTTTATGAGACTATACTAGACGTAAGGATAGACAATTTGATAGCTAAAGTAGAGAAGCTGAAATAATTGATCTCTCAAAACAAAGGAACTAAGGCATCGATGGAGCCATCTATTGAGATCATAGTTCCAGAGACTTCATCTTCGAATGCATCCAACTAGGGAAGCTTTCTTTCCCTTTTATTTTTCTATTTTTATTTTTATTTTATGTTTTACATTTTAGTTTTTTGTTGCATGAATAAAATACCTTTCACTTGAGTTTTTGAGCCTATTTTTATTAAGAGTTAGTGTCATTAGATGTGTTTTTCTTGAGTAAGTGTGTTAATCTCCTTTTAATGATTTGTTTTGACTATTAAGTTAGAGGAATAATTTATGATTAAGGATTTTTAAATTTTAATGAACCTAATGCTTACTCCTTCATTGAGTGATTGAACTAGGATGTTTGATAGTTGAGAAGATGATTGTAAGTGGAAATTTAAATCTGGTGTGTAGTTCATGTTTTAAAAAAAATTCCTTAAAGCGAGATGGAGCATAAAACGCACTCGTATTTGTACTCCAATTCTCTATATAGAGTATGAGTATCTAAAGGACTTTATTGAGGTATCCACATTGAGTAATATGGAAAGGTGAGGGATGCTACAATAAGGAAATTTTAAGAAATAAAATTATATGCCTTTTAAGTGTGCTTGATGAAAGAACTACTTGAGTGTTAGTGTTTCTCACTTACGTTTGGTTTTCTTGGTTGTTAACTATGCTTTTTCATGAATTCAACGAGGGAGTTTGCTTTTCATTTGGTAATTGTTATATTCTTGGTTATGAGTTATTGCTTTAATTTTCAGTTGTAAACATTGTATTAAAGGGAGATTAAAATGGTTCCTCAAGTTAAAAACTACTAATGATGTTGGTTCTTTATATAAATAGGTTGTTCTTTTATTTTTGCTTAAGGACAAGCAAAGGCTCAAGTGTGGGGGGATTTGATGAGTGTGAAAAATACTTATTTTGAGCACTCCATTTTATTGAATATTAGGTTTAGTAGTTACATGTTTAGTTAGTTTTGTTATTTTATTTTAAAGTATTTAGGATTTAGTTATTTTAATGTTAAATAGATAATCTTTGTTAAGTTTTGTTGGTAGGATGCATTTGGGAAAACATGGAGACAAAATTGAAGATAAGATAAGCTTGGAGATCATATTTGAAAGCTATCCTCACTTCAGGTCTGCACGCCCATGCAATATTCGTGCACGGCCGTGCCTGAGTCTTGAGAAAAGCAAGATACATGGGTGCACGGCCATGCCAAAATCGAACATGCCCTTGCCTATCTCCGAGTGATTCAGAGTTAATATGCTGCACGCCCGTGTCAACTTCCTGCGCACCCGTGCATAGCTGATGTGGCAGTCAATCAGAAGTAGATTTGAAGCTGAAGTTTAGTTAGGATTGAGCTTATCTTTTAGCTCTTGGTTAGAT
>CATIWO010751123.1:0-13253 GCA_949673435.1 Macaranga tanarius | reverse complement strand
TTCCTTCATAAAGAGTAATACCTTACTAATACCTTACAAAAAAACATTCTGTGTAGACCTATTCAAAGGATGAGGCCATGTGAGAGATAGAAACATAGTGGAGGTAATTTTCATAAGAAGAGCCAAAACTCATTAAAATTGATGGTCCATACACTTGCAATACTCAAAAGCAATAATATTATATGGTAGTTATGGATTTATATATAGTCTATCACAAACAATGTACCTCTTTTCTTGCCTCCTGCTACATAAGAAGTCACTTCTCATTCTCATGTTTCTCTCTTTATCATCTACAGAGGAATGTTTTTATTGGGATTGTAATAAATTCCCTAAAGACTAAATGTCGATTAAAGAAAAGTAATCCAAAATAGTTGACTAATATTGTTGGTTCAAAATAGCAAGTAATTTATATTTACTCAAATAAAGTTTTCAATTAAAGTTTTATATACGAAGAAATAAATATTTTTAAAATTTTGTCTTTTATAAGTGCGTACGACTGAAATTTTCAAATAGTTGGATCCATATGACTATTGTACGCGAAAATATTAAATGAAAAAAATAAAAACAGAAGAGAAAAAGTATAAAAAAAACAAAAAAAGAAGACATGAAATATTAGAAGCTGAAAGCTAAAGAACTGAAATGCAAACTAAAGCTCCAAAATGAAACAAAAACAGTGCTAAATTTTATGCCCATTACATCACAGCCTGTAATATGCAAGAAAACCTTGAAAATCTACAAGAAGCCGACATTTAGAAGATAATTGCAAGCAAACCCATGTGGGATTTCTTCTCTTTTTTGCTCAATTCTCTGTGTCACTTGTCTTGCCTTGCTCTCCTGCTCTGCTCCTCTGCTCCAACTCCAAGTTTCAGGCACTCTTTTCCTGAGAAAATATTAGTCCCCAAGTTTTCTTGAATTTTCTAGTTCACTATCATGTGGGACTCAGAGAGTGAATCTGTTTGTGGTAGAGATTATGGTAATGGAGTTCTTAGCACTACCAAGCATGGCGTCAAGACTGATGGATTTGAGCTCAAAGGCCAGTCTTGGTATGTTTGTTCACTGAATTTTTGTCATCTTTAGTTTCTTGACATGCTTTGCAGCTATGTAATTAAGCATCTAATCTTTTACTATTATGCAGGTATGTTGCTACTGATGTTCCTAGTGATCTTCTAGTTCAGATTGGTGATGTAAATTTCCACTTGCACAAGGTACTTTCTTTCTTTTTTATCCACTTTTCTGTGCTTCAATTTCACTTGTATCAAGCTTATAAAAATAGTTCTTGAACTGGTTCTTGAGTTGGATGGCTTAAGCTTAACCCCTTTTCTCTATTTCTGTTCTTGTTAAAGTATCCATTGCTTTCTCGGAGTGGCAAGTTGAATAGAATAATATATGAATCACGTGAGGTAGACCTGAACAGGATTGCATTAGATGATATTCCAGGTGGACCTGAAGCTCTTGAGCTTGCAGCCAAGTTCTGTTATGGAATTGCAGTTGATCTAACAGCAGGCAATATCTCTGGCCTTAGATGCGCTGCGGAGTACTTAGAAATGACTGAGGACTTAGAAGAAGGCAATCTTATATTCAAAACTGAAGCTTTTCTCAGTTATGTAGTGTTATCATCATGGAGGGATTCTATATTGGTACTGAAAAGCTGTGAGAAGCTCTCACCATGGGCTGAGAACCTTCAGATTGTTCGAAGATGCAGTGAGTCTATTGCGTGGAAGGCTTGTGCTAATCCAAAAGGGATAAGGTGGGCATACACTGGAAAACCCCCTAAAGTTTCTAGTCCAAAATGGAATGAAATGAAGGATTCAAGTCCTGGCAGAAGTCAGCCAGTACCTCCTGACTGGTGGTTCGAGGATGTTTCGATTCTCAGGATTGATCACTTTGTTAGGGTCATTACAGCAATCAAGGTAAAGGGTATGAGGTTTGAGTTGATTGGAGCTGCAATAATGAATTATGCAGCTAGATGGCTTCCTGGTTTGATTAAAGATGGAGCGGTATCTGTTGATGAAGGAAGCAATAGCAGCAATAGTAGCGGCAGCAGCAGTTGGAAAGGTGGACTTCATATGATTGTGGCAGGAACTAAAGATGACCCTCCAACAGTTCAGGCCAAAGATCAGCGTATGATCATCGAAAGCCTTATCAGCATAATTCCACCACAGAAGGATAGTGTCTCCTGCAGCTTCCTGCTTCGCCTTCTGAGAATGGCCAACATGTTGAAAGTAGCACCTGCATTGGTCACTGAATTAGAGAAACGTGTTGGAATGCAGTTCGAACAGGCAACACTCGCAGACCTTCTAATTCCATCTTACAATAAGAACGAAACTCTATACGATGTAGACCTTGTACAGAGGCTTTTAGAGCATTTTCTGGTTCAAGAACAGACAGAAAGTTCAAGTCCAAGTAGGCAATCATTTTCAGAACAAAGGAGTACTAACCCAAATGCAAAAATGAGAGTAGCAAGGCTTGTTGACAGTTATCTTACAGAGGTTTCAAGAGATAGAAACCTCTCTTTAACAAAGTTTCAGGTACTTGCAGAAGCCTTGCCTGAATCTGCAAGAACCTGCGATGATGGGCTTTATCGAGCAATTGATTCTTATCTCAAGGTAATTCAGATCCTTCTTTTTCTTTTAGATATTATTATGTTATCATGAACACTTGAATCTCATATGCAACTACAAAACTTAGGCAATATTTGAACTTGGTATTCAGGTATAGATGTTAAAATTCTGATGCCATCCCTAAATGCTACATGCTAGAATTCTTGAAACAGAATTAAGTTAATTGTGTGCATGCACTAGTTGATGAGTGGAGATATCAGTCATTAAATGTAAACAGAAAACCATCAGTTAATCACAGATGAATCATAAATGTGAACAAGACATACCATCTTGACAAAAGAGTACAATATGTGCAATAACATGGTCCCCTGCTAATGTATGACCACAAACAAACATTTCTTTCCATCATAATCACAGAATAGCTTAACATCATCAATTTGGATGTGTGATTTTACATTGTTTTGGAATTCTTATGTGAGTTCATAATCTAACAGGCTCATCCAACTCTATCTGAGCACGAACGAAAACGCCTTTGCCGAGTGATGGACTGCCAAAAACTATCAATTGATGCCTGTATGCATGCAGCTCAGAACGAGAGACTGCCACTTCGAGTTGTGGTGCAAGTTCTGTTTTCAGAACAGGTAAAAATAAGCAGTGCAATTGCCAACAATTCTGTGAAAGAAGCTGGAGAATCGCAGTACCAACCAATGATGCCAAATAGGAAAACACTTCTTGAAGGGACTCCACAATCATTTCAAGAAGGATGGGCAACTGCAAAGAAAGATATCAACACACTCAAGTTTGAACTTGAGAGTGTGAAGACTAAGTACCTTGAACTCCAAAATGACATGGAGAACTTACAAAGACAGTTTGATAAGATGATAAACAAGAAACAGGCATCAGCATGGACTACTGGGTGGAAGAAACTGAGCAAATTCACAAAGATGACGAATATGGAGAACCATGAAATTGGATCTGTTCCAGCTGTTGCAGAACAGACCAGAAAGACCCCAAGAAGATGGAGAAATTCAATTTCCTGAGAGATTAAAGATTCAAAACAAAGGACAAAACCTTCAAATTCTGACACTATATTTCCACTGTTATTATCTTTGCTTCTTATTTCATTTGTTTCTTTGGAAGCTTTATCTTTCTTTAACATTCAATTCTTTTTGTTTTTTTTGCCTCCTTTCTGTTACATAAAATTTTTAGCAATCACCTCTCAAATCTAGCAGAAGTACAATTTGTCACAAGAATGTAGTCATTTCATCTATGAGTTTGTCAATTCTTGTTTTAAGTGTACTTGGTTTTGTTTTTCAGAGATGAAGTTAAATCTTTGCCTACTTCATGCAACAGATAAGGTACACAAAACAAACAAGTAAACAAACTCAAAGAACCAAGAATTATCTGACTGCAATACTTTTCAGAAAATACATTAGATTATTCTACTATAGCACAATGAAAATTAATAAAGAAAAGAAAGATTCTTGAAAAATTTGTGGCCACTAAAACACTCTGCAGCATTGCCACTGCTATATGTGACTTGGAAATCACAATTCACAAGCAAATTATAGGCAAAAGTGCATTTATATACATTTCTTTTCCACATGGTGAACAATATCAACTCATATCCCTTAATTTATGCCAAGATAATGACTACTCATATTATCCTAAGTCCATAATTGAAGATGGTAGCAACACGACATCGACATAGACTAGACCATCATCTGTACATTAGCATGCCAAGAATCTTGTTGTAGTGAGAACTCAGCAATAATTAACCTTGAATCATGGTATAAATTGTTAAAGTTTGTGACCTAAATTCTATTCGGTTTAGTTTCCAAAGCTCACAGTGCCACTATTTTGGTGAAATGACAAATATGTGATTTTCTAAATCTATGATGATAGCAAATGTTTTGTTGATCCATTTACTGTTAACATTTGAGCCTAAAATTTTATCTCTATTTTCACACCCGTGTATGACACACACACACACACACACATATATATATATATATATATACACACATATATATCGAGCATAATACATCCACAGCCCCCTGTACTTGTC
This sequence comes from Macaranga tanarius, assembly GCA_949673435.1. Classification (NCBI taxonomy): domain Eukaryota; kingdom Viridiplantae; phylum Streptophyta; class Magnoliopsida; order Malpighiales; family Euphorbiaceae; genus Macaranga; species Macaranga tanarius. Next base: position 8,624 of record CATIWO010751123.1, on the reverse strand, counting down.
ACTTTTTGTCAGTTTCACACATCTACTTATAATTTTGCCATTTCAACACTTGAACTTACCTAAAATGTAATTTTTAAACCTCTGTCATTACATATGACGTGAAATATCGAATCAACATGTTTCACATTTTAAGGGTTTGATTGATCAAAACCTGCAAGTAGAGGTGTCAAAATGACAAAAAGTGACAAGTATAGGGAGTGGTAGATGTATTATGTCATTAGATCGGTGTATTTTAGGCAAAAAGCGGTAAGTTCAAGTGTTAAAATGGTAAAATTGTAAGTTGAGGTGTCAAATTGACCAATTATGTCAAGTACAGGAGACTGATGAATTATGCCTTGCAATAAATTTCGCATTTAACTCCCAGGATTTTTCCCCATTTGGAGTTTTTTTACATAAATATTGTTATTTTTGTTTCTATTTTCTATTGCTATGGCGTATTTCATTTCAAAAATCTTATTGAAAAATATAAGCTTTCTCTTTTTTTAATTTAATCAAATTATAAATCATACATACAATAAATTTTCAGGAACATTTTACTTAAAAGGTTGAATTCACCTTAAGAATCATTGTGCTTATGGGGTTCAATTTCTATAGTAGATCTTGGAAGAATCTTATCTATTATCTTTTGCTTGGAATGGGTTTGGCCATCAATGATCTCATGAAGTACAAATGATTAAATCTTTGATAGTAACAGAGTTAGTAACTATATATGATTCTTTGGGGCCACAATTGGGTGCTGATGTGCGTGATCATAACAAAAATAATATAACATTAACAAAATAAAGTAATTGCTTTTTAATTATATATCACTTCATATGAAAAGGTGTTGTTGATGTAATATGTCGAGGCAAAATGCTAAAAATTGATGTCAAACTAACTTAGATATGGAAGAAAACTTGCCACGGCACTTACATTACAGTTTTGAGATAGTGCCATTGACAAAACTAAAGCTTGTTCACTGTCACATTTGGAGACAAATGATAGTAGGCACCTCAAGGGTGCACTATCCAAGCACAGAAAGTATAGGGTCCAGTGGCACCTTGCTTATGGACCTACTACCATCAGGGGTGCACCATGGCCAGGCCCAAAACTGTTGCAAGTTTAGTTTCTGTTGATAAGAACAAAATAAGCAAGTAACAATTTGATTAATGGAACCTTACTTTTAAACACTTCTCAAAGATGTTCAGAGCGCAACAATCTTTATCACCGACATGGCACCAGTTTTGAGCAGTTAGGTTCTTAAACACCATCAAATGAAAGATTGCTAATGTTTTAGTTCAAGAAATGGCTAAAGGTGATGTCAATTGGTGTCAAAAAAGTATACCTTCAGGGAGACAATATTAGGTGCCATGCCACAGTGTGACACAGATGTTCTTACAGGCTCATTGATCAGAATCATGATTTTTACCTGCATCATTTGATACATATATCAATCTCACAAGATTTTAAATTGATGATCAATATTACTACACATCAAATGCTGAACAAGCTTGTTTCCTCTTGACAAAATTCAACTTCCATTTACCATAAGTGTCTACAGTGTACAATACCTTATGCTTGTAAATACTTTAATTTGATTTTATGTTTTGCTACCTAATACAATATGTCTGGCTAGTGCTGTAGCTTGCTAAATAGTAAAAGGTTCAGGGTTTGACTCCAATGGCTTAAGTGGTGGGGGCATTTGCTCCTATGACTACATGTCCGAGCACTTTTAAGAGAATTAATTCTTTTGAGATTTCAGCAATAAGACTCTTATAAAAATGCAGTGAATGATATTAAATTCATGATATCTTATCATGAACTACTCAAGTTTCAAAACTCTTGCAATTCGACTCATACTAAAATATAATGGCACATAGGAGTAATGAGAGTCCAATTAATGACAAAATAATAAATAAATATGAGGTTTAAGTTTCAAATGTTTCTGCTCATTGACTGATGAGAGTTGGCAAATAATCCTGGAATGATATCAGGGTTATCAAAATTATGAGTCATGAACTTAAGATAAACATGAAGAATCTAGGCCTTGTAAAGTCTCAAATGTTGATAAGCGAAGGGGACCCAGCCCCAAGTGATGAAGGTACTTGGCTGGCTATCTAGATAGTATGATAGAAAGTGCTGGCAAAGGATTGGTAGCACCATTGACAAATGTGTTTCTTTACTGTCATATATATCTGCAAGCTTTAAATTTTTTTTTTTACCTCCTATCAGAACTTTTGTAATATAGATGTAGGTGGGGGATATATATGGGGAGAGGCTAGATTCATAGTGTTTCTTTAAAGCTTTTTTGCCTATAGAGTATAGACCAAGTGCTATCTTTTCTAGCTTCAAATAATGCAGAGCCACCCAACAGAAGAAGTAAATCATTTCTTGAGTAATTCAAATGGCTTGTGACACGGCCACTGTTTTCCGTAATAAAATAAAAGTGTTGAGATTTCATGGACTGTCTGCATTGCAAGCACCATAAGGCATTAGATTAATGACAAAAATAAATGATGAAAACTTTCATGTGCATTTTTTGTACTGCGTATCTTGAATTCTTGATATTTTATCATTAAAGCATGTAATGCAAGACATGATTGCCAGGATGTGGCATAACCCCCTCGAGTGCACCTATGATATGCTTATTTAACCATCAAGTTTGCTTATATCTTCAATCATAACATCATATAACCTAACCCAATGTTAGCTTAGTGATATAACACCTCGTTAAGTTCTTGCATGAGAACGTTCCATAACAAATGTCGTGTTTAAATACCCACCTGCTCAAATTCTCTTAAATCAACACCATCCACAAAATTAATTTCATCCACAAAATTTGCTCTGCTCCTTAACACTTTAACTTTTAATATGGTATCAAACTCTATTGGGACATTAGGCGGTTTCTAACAAGTCCAGATGCAATGGCAAGACCAATGGTGCTCAGTGCTCACGGTTCATGTGAAAGCAATAAATTATGGTGGACAATACATCTAAGTTAGTGTACCATGGGTTAGAATGGTCGGAAACAAGATAAAAAGGTCTGTACCCAGTTCATTTTTTCACCCTTGGCAAGAATGTAGTAGTAAACTCGTTTCAACTTTTTAACATGGTCACAACACACATTTCTGTATCACAACAAGGACGTCCCTGTTGTTTTAGTCCCAGTATAAAGTATGCATAGGCAAAAAGCACTGGCAAACAGATCACCACAGGATCCACTAGTCCCCACATTACTCAGTCACAAGAAAAACTTCTACATACAAATGTAAATCACAGCACATCATGTTCACTCTCTCAATAAAGACGCAAACAAACGTTCATACATAAGACAACAGTAGGAACAAAAGAGAAAACAGCTAAGATGATGAAATTACATTATTATTATTAAACTCAAATCTCTCAATACAACAGCATAAAACACCAAACTCACTCTCACAACTAGTAATGTAATAATACACACAAAGCTGACAAATCCCATCTTGGTACCAAGGACTTCACTTGATAATCATGGTCACATGCTCACAACAAACTGTTAACAGGTACCATAGCTAAAGTAAAAGAGATTTCTTGATCAAAGAGTGGAGCCCAACAATTCATGGCAAGAAACCATGCTTGTATACAGTATTTTTCCACATCTGAAACTTTCTTGGTACTTTAATAAGAGTTTAATACCAACATGATTCGTATAAGGCTAAAAAGAGGAAGACAAATGCATAAAATCAGAGAAAAGAGAGGGTGGGCAGTGGGACCAGAAATTACCTAACGCGCATGCATTAAATCCATAGGGGTTCTCAACACTTAGGGAAAAAGAAAGTCCTCATTTACAGCACAGCCCACCACTAGCATCAACCCATGCGTTCTAATCTTTGTGACTTTTGTTAACCTTTGATCCACAATAAAGCTAAAGGATAATCATTTCTGGTCAACAAAACAAAACTCCATTTTTTTCTTTTCTTTCAACTCCTGCAGGCAATACTGCTTATCAACCCACTACTTTGCTTTTATTGGCACATTATATACAGCTCTTAGAGGAAAAGAAACAAAAGTTGAAAAGCAACCCCACATCAGAAAAGTTAATATAGTGATTTCAAACTCATCAATCATTCAAGTCAAGAATTCTTAGGCTGCCACCTTTTTATTCCAATTCTTCCTTCCACCCACTAGCCAACATACATACTATTGCAAGGCAGAGTAAAAATTTAACTGTAGCTCACTCCTAGTGATTTGGCTTTGAGCTTCAACGACTTCAAGTAATCTATAGCTATATCAATAACCAACAATGGGTCCTTGTCCTTTGCACCAGGGATTATACTCTCCAGAATTTTCAATGTTGCACGAACCTTATCCTTCTTCAATTGTTTATTGCCTAAAATGGCAAACCTTACCTCTTCGTGATTTTGGCCAACAGCATAGCTTGATTTTGCATCATCATCATTATATCCATGAACTCCGGCCACTTTTTTTGAACTAGCAGTGTCCGTTAGCGATGATCTTTTGTACCCACCATCAAGCAATTTCTGCCTTTTGTTTTGGCCATCAGAATCGGCAACTTCCTCAGTTATTTCTTCTACTTGTCCTTGCATCCCATGACTTCTAACCACCGCAGGAGAGTGATCTGTGCTCACTACCTCATCATCAGTATCATCATCATCCGAGTAAAGTAAGGCATTGATATCTTCTGTGTCTTCATGCATCTCACTTTCTTCACCACTCAAGTGATTCTCATCCGATACTTCCTGCAATTCTGGCAATGCTAGATTGATTTGTTCCGTGTTAGATGCATGTTCTTTGCAGTGCAAATAAGAACCACCAGCAGGTTTTGTAGCCTCTATAGTTGGTTCCACAGAATTTGGGAAAAATGAACTATATATTAATCTTGTTTCATTCCCAGACTGATCAAATATAACAAATTTCCGCTGGCATCCAGGGACTGCATTTAGTGTAGTATCCCCAGCTAACCCATGAGAACAAGCAGAAAGGTTTTCTTTGAGGCATGGGCTCACTGTAGGAAGCAAATTCTGACAGGGAGGGGGCATACTTTGAGGGAACCCTTGGGCTACATTGCTTTGTCCTGTCTTCAAACTTAGCATACTTGTGACTGCAGTCCTTGGCATCATCATATTTGTGTATGTGCCAGGACTCACAAATGCTGGCAGACATCCTGGTTGCACAGGCTCCACTGACGTGCTCATGCAATTGAAATTTGGCAATTGCCAAGTATCATGTGGTGGGAAGAGCCAAGAATTGTTGGCCTTAACCATCCAACCAAAACAACAACCTGTGGATGACAAAATACATTATAAATAATTTTCAGGAAAAAAAAAACATCATCATGTTAGCTTCAGAAGCAGTAACATGATTTAGAACATACCACGATTTGAGCTTCAATTGATGATATGCAATTATTTAGCTGCTTCTTTCAGGAATAACAGAAGAAAAAGTGGAAACTATAAATTCCAGCTTGATAATATAACAAGAATGTAAAATCAATCTACGTGACAGGTTTAAGCAAATGACGGAAGTACTCAGCCTGAAACGAGGAAACACAAACATGAAGGAATCGAATTATTCATAGATTCTTAACGATTATTAAGCATAAAATTATTAAGACTACTATAGCAAAAAATATGTATGAATTAAACAACTTTAGAATTACAGATATATCTTGCATGAACAAAGTTGATTGATCGCGCAAAAACTTCAGTAAATAAGGAAGCACAAATGATTCAACACTAACCTGGCAATCCTGCAATGGTTGATAGCACGCAATGACTCTAACTATAATGGTTGGTTTTCCAGCAATACCATTCTCATACTTCAATGCCCGAAATCTTGTTTGACTAGCTGCTTGGCAAACCATAACTTCTTTTGACCCCACTCAATCTATTTAGAAAATTTTATGGCACTAATAACAGGAAGTAAGAAAATGACAAGTTTGATCTGAAGATGAAAAACTGATGGAGTTTTAATGGATACAAATCAAGGATGAAACAGAAAAATGGAAACCTTGAATGGGGAAAAGATACTGAGAAGGATCAAACAAAGAGAGTAACAAATGGACCACCACGTTTTTCCTAGGATCTTAGCTAATCCAACTAATTTCAGTATGAAAGACGAATGAATAATTGGCTCCCATTAACAATTTGGAGAAGAATGACAAGCCAAGATTTGGAAGATTAAAAGCTTTTAAAAGTAATGATTTTACAGAATAACCCTACAATACAATCGCACAACATTGCGGAACACATCAACTGATCGACTCCACCAAGGCATCTTGTTTTCCTTCACTACAATATTGAATTACTCACAGGAGGCTAGAAACTTCCTGCAAAGAAGTAAAAACAAACTGAATGATGGGAAATACGATAATCAGGAAGTTCTAATAACAAAATAAAGTGCACTAAGGAAATTTCTCAAATAAGACACAAATTATCTTTAGGATGCAGTGAATATGAAGGTAATAAACAACCAACAATTATCATGTTTAGCAACAGAAGCTCAGAACAGCCATAAATGAACTTTAGCTTTTCTTCAAGCAAACTATAGCATCCATATGCAAATCAGCACAAGGTATTTCAATTTTCAAGATTTTCAAACAATCAAAATCCTAACAAATGATCTCAGTCATCATTTCATTTCCCAAATTACATCAGCAACCAAAAAGAAGATAAAATAAATGTATCAAACAAAAGGAGGCACAAGCATGACAAAGATCAGAAAGTGAAAATGGTAAAACAAATTCAAGTTCCATTATTCTTACCAATCTGCATTTTCTCATCAAACAAGCAACCTACTATTCAGCTCAAATTTAGCAAAATATATCAGGTGATTAAAATTACTAACTCTAGCCATCCCAACAAATTACAAATCCCAAAAACAGAAACCCAATTACCAACAGCAAGATATCAAGAAACAAAAATAAACCCATATCATAAAAGAAACATTTAGACAAAAAACCAATCCCAAAAAGAAACTAAAAAACATAATAGAAGATTCAACATATTTCCTTCAAATTTCTGAGCTTTCAAAAGAATCCAAAAAAAAACAAGCAAAAGGGTATAAACAGTCAACAAAGAAAATGATTAATTTCCTAATCTTTTTTCCTCAAAACATAATATCATCAACCAAACAAAGCAAACTCCAAACTTAAAAAGAAACCAACAAGAAAAGCTTAAACAAAATGAAAGATAAAACAAAAATCCAAATAACTTACAGAAAAAATTTAACAGCTTTATGTCTTAGCTCAGATCCAAAGAAACAGAGAGCTGACTCTTTAAAGCCAAAATCTTTTAAAAAAAATCCAAAGGATAGAGAGAGAGAGAGAGGAGAGAGTGAACAGTACAGTGTTTAGTACAATGAAAAAAGCTTTATGTTTGTGTTGTGTAAAGAAACAAGTTAGCAAAGAGACGGTAAGATTATATAGACATTAATGTGACCATATTACCCCTCTTATTCTTTTTTTAAACTAAATTGCCCCTCTCATTTGATTATTATATATATATATATTATTTATAGAATAGTATTTGACCTTTGTTACTGGTTGATTTCATGCTCTCTCCCCAAATTAAAAGGAAATAAATCAAAAATCAAATAGATAATTTGATTTTTCTTCCTTTTAACCTTTTTTGGGTCCTTCTATAATTATTTTGATTTGATGCCACTATATTTATCCAAATTACATTTTAATCCTTTTTAAAAAATATTATGAATGATTATAATAATACATATAAAATAATAAATTTTTTTAACTATCATTTTTATATTGTGCTCAATTTAAATTATAAGATAATGTTTTAATTAACATAATAAATTAACAAAAGTTTGTTGTTTTTAGATTATAAAATTGTAAAATTATATGATTACCACGTGAATTTAAAACACTAAAAACGTTCATTATCTTTTTTTTATATATATAAAATTCTACACACAAATTACATATTATATAATAATATAATAAAAATACTTTATAAGTAATTATGTTTTTATAGGGTTGTGAATTCAATTGGTTCGTTTTTTGAGCTAACTAATTTTTTCTACTTTCATATACCAAACTGAACTAATTGGTTCAATTTGATTTTCAATTAACCGAATTTTTGAAGAATTATGAAAAAAAAAATAATTTTAATAGTTCAAACCTAAAACCTTGTGGACTAAAATATTTATAGAATATTCAAATATTATATATATTAAAAAAATTTGGTTAATTCAATTTAAACCAAAATTTTCAAACCAAACCAAAGTAAATTTGTGATTTTTATTCAATTTTTGCTCATTCGGTTCATACTCACCATACATGTAGATAATTATCTAAATTAGTTTCACCGCATTATTTTTTAGTCCCCTAGAACATTCTTCATTCTTAACTCATGAAGGAAAGTTTTGATATTTCTAATTATAAACCAAACTTTGCTTGCTTTTAATTAAAGTTGCAATTTTCAACCAATGTAATAAATAATAACAAGAATTCCAATAGAAGCTGGGATTTGAACATAGAAACATAGTTTCAGTTTTTCAATTGTTTATGTTTGGTATTCAAATAAATAACTCTTAAAAATACACATGTCAAGCATGAAAAATGTGTAGAAAGTTGGATCAATTGACAAGTGTAAATTTAGCAAAAACAACACCTAACTATTTGAAAA
>CATIWO010751039.1:0-17373 GCA_949673435.1 Macaranga tanarius | reverse complement strand
ATATCATTTGATGTTTAGTACATCATTATTTTAGTTATGATTGTTGGATTTGGATGTTCATTTATGTTTTGGTTTCTTTTACAATTTCTTAATAAATTTTTGAGATACATATTACCAATAAATGCAATTTCTTATTTTGCTTATTTGATTACATTTATTTATAATATTTAAATGTGTTTATTTATTGCATCATTTGAAATTGTTATGCAAAGGACCAATTGTATGATCATAAAACTTTAGAGTTAGAGAACTTAAAAGTTTGATCCAATAATCTTTACTACTATGCATAAACTTTTAACTAGTACTATCAAACATTAGAACTTGGATGGTAATTGGAAACTTAGTGACCTTTTCGATTATAGGTCTAGTGGGAGATTTTATTGGTTAATATGTTGGATGCATATTAGTTATGTGTATTGCCTATTCTCCTAACGAAGTGCAACCATTAATCATTGAAGATCATGAGGATCAACAATGACAACTGCCACCAAGTCTGTTGTTGCTAAGCTTAACAAAGATCTCAAGTTGAATGGGGATAATTATGAGGTATGGAGTATGAAAATTCAATATGTGCTTGAAGAATAAGAGGTTTTTGATATGCTCAACACTGTTATGACTGAGCCTAAGGATGGATCTACTATCCAGCATAGGCTGGATAGAGAGGCATACTAAACATGGAAGAAGAAGAATTCTTCTGCTCACATCATTCTACTTAATACAATGGATGATGAAATTGCTAAGCAATTTAAAAGGTATGAGAATGCAATGGAACTTTGGAATGCTTTGAGGGAGATGTTTGGAGGTATGTCCTTGACTAAACTTCGCTCATTGACCATTAAGTTTGACACCTATAAGAAGCATCATGATCATACAATAAAGAAACATCTAAGAGAGATGTCCAATATGATCAGTGAGTTAAATGATACTGGTCATATGTTGACAAAGGAGCAAAAGATTCAAGTTGTGATCCGCTCTTTGCCCAATAGTTGGGAGCACATGAGGATGCACCTAACATACTCAAAGAACATAAGGAACTTTAAGGATGCTGTGCGATATTTAGAGTTAGAGGAAGATCGACTTATGTCGGTCAAAGTTAATGCACAAGTGCATTATGCTCAAGGAAGCTCCTCTGCTGGAATAAGTTCTTATAATAACAAGTATAAGAATCAGGGAAAAGAGAAGGCTAAGGGGCCTAAAAAGTAAAAGTAAGAATATAAGAAGAAAGCAAGGTCAAATAATAAGAGAAAGATGAATGTTGCACGTGTGAGGTACTACAACTGTCAATAAAAGGGGCACTATGCAAAAGATTACACTGAGCCTAAAAAGGTACACTCCATTTACTCATATATGAGTGAAGCTTGTGTATTGAGTTCTCTGTTCTTAACTGAATTTAATCCTTTGTGGGTTTTTAATTCAGGAGCAACCAACTATGTGACGAAGGATCATGGAACCTTCGTAGATTTCCACGAGTACCCGATGGAGAGAGATGGATCTATATGGAAAATAATATAAGGATTTTAATTAAGGGAATAAGCACATGTAAATTAGTTTTACGTGGTGGTCGAACCCTTCTCCTACATGATGTTATCTATGCTCTAAGTATTTGTAGAAATTTAGTATATGTTCTTATTTTATTAAAATTTAGTTTCAATTGGTACTTTTGTGATGACAATGTACGTTTGTATTTGGGTACAACATTTTATGGTTCTGGTTTTATAATGGATGGTTTCATTATAATGGACGTTGATTATGTCAATTTCAATAATAATAATGCTAGTTTTTCTTTAGTTGCTTCTTTGCATGATCATGAAGTTGATGTGCATTTATGGCATGCTAGATTGAATCACATTGGCCAAGATCGAATGAGTGAATTAGCAAAATAATGACTCTTAGGTAATTTAGAAAAAGTTAAATTATTTACTTGTGAGCATTGCCTTAAAGGAAAACTAACTAGAAAACCATTTGGTAAAGCAACTAGAGCCAAATTTCCTTTACAATTAATTCATTTTGACGTATGTGGTCTAATGAATGTGAGGGGTAGGCATGGAGCCTACTACTTTATCACCTTCATAAATGACTATTCTAGATATGGTCTCGTCTATTTGATATCCCACAAATCTGAAGCTTTGAGTTACTTTAAAACCTTTATGAATATGGTAGAAAATCAATTAGATAGAAGGATTAAAGCCTTGAGAACCGACCATGGTCGTGAATATCTTTTTGAAGAATTCAAGACTTTATGTGATGAAAAAGGAATTAAGCATCAGTTGTCTATTCCTAGAACTCCTCAACAGAATGAAGTTGCTGAAAGAAGAAATAGGACTCTTTTTGATATGGTTAGATCTATGATGGCACAAGAAAATTTGCCAAGTTCCTATTGGGGAGAGGCATTGCTTATTGCCACTTATGTTCTAAACTGTGTGCCCTCCAAGTCTATTACTACTACTCCATATGAGTTATGGACTGGTCAAAAACCCAACCTAAGCCATTTGAAACCTTGGGGTTGTGCTGCCTATGTTTATAATACCTCAAGTAAATATGAAAAATTAGGTCCAAGAGGTAAGAAGAGTATCTTTGTGAGATACCCTGAAGTGTCAAAAGGATACGTTTTCATAGGTGAGCACGAAAACGGTATAGTGACAGAATTTGAATCACGAGATGTCGTATTTGTTGAGAATGAATTTCTTAAGTTGGGCGATGTAGGTCAAGACTTTACTCTCTATGAGATCCAAGAAATGGACACTCAAAGGTCACTCTATTCGACTGAGAGAAATCTAGAGGAAGAAGATAATAGTCTTCTACCTCCAAATGATCTGAATGTTCATGATCTTAAATTAAGTGGGAGTATGATTCCTGACTCCAGTAGGAGTATGGAACTTGAACCAAGTGGGAGCATTCTAAATTATAATGAATATATAAGACACATTTATCAAGATTCTGAATTGTAAAGATCACAAAGAAAGAGTATTCTACCTAATAGATATCTATTTAATGGTATGAGTTAAGCTCTTTTAGTTGACCTGTAAGAAGATGATGAGCTAAGGAATATATCTGAAGCTCTTTCATGTCCAGCCAAAAGTGAATGGATTAAGGCAATGAAAGAAAAAATGGCATTCATGAGATCAAATCATGTTTGGGAATTGGTTGATCTGCCAAAAGAATACAAAGCAATTGGGAAGAAATGGGTTCTCAAAATCAAGCGAAAGGCTGATAGAAGTATTGAAAGACTCGCCTAGTAGCAAAGGGTTATACACAATAAGAAGGAATTGACTATGAGAATACTTTCTCTCTTGTTGTAAGATTTACATCCATAAGGTTAATTCTGGCTATAGTGGCAAATTTAGACCTAGAGCTACATCAAATGGATATAAAGATTGCTTTTCTTAATGGAGAATTGGATGAAGAAATCTGTATATAATAGCCAGTGGGTTTTGAATAAAAAGGCAGTGAACAAAAGGTTTGCAGATTATTAAGATCAATCTATAGCCTTAAATAGCCTTTTAGACAGTGGTATATTCAGTTTCATAATGCGGTTATTTTAAATAACTTTGTTATGATATATGAAGATCATTGTGTTTATTCTAAAAGCTTTGGAAGTAAATTTATCATTATAACATTATATGTTGATGACACACTTATAACTGAAAATAATGTCGAATACCTTAAAGACATTAAAAGTTGGTTGTCATCTAATTTTGAGATAAAAGATATGGCTAATACAGTGTATATTCTTGGAGTTAAGATTTTAAGAAACTATTCAAGAACGTTGTTGTCTCTTTCTCAACAGACATGTATTATCAAAGTCCTTGAAAGGTTTAATATAAAAAACTGCAAACCCATAAGTAACCCTATAGCTAAGGGAGAGACCCTTAGTAAGAGAATGTGTCCCCAAACATAACAAGAGGTTGAACGTATGAAGAACGTTCCCTATACAAGCGTCGTTGGAAGTCTTATGTATGCAATATTGTGTATAAGATATGATATTTGCTATATTATTGGGATAGTAAGTAGATATCAATCCAACCCAGGTGAAGCATATTGGAAGGCAGTTAAGAGGATTTTGAGATACTTGAAAGGTACTATAGACTACTCGCTGTGTTATCAAGGAAAGGATCTACAATTGAGAGAATACACATATGCTAATTGGGCTGAAGATGTAGATGAGAGGAAATCTTCATCTAGTTTTATTTTCTTGTTAGGCGATTCTGCTATCTCCTGGAGTAGAAAGAAACAAACATGTGTTGCCTTATCAATAATGGAAGCTGAATTCATTGTATTCTCAAGTTCTGTCCAAGAGGGAGTATGGCTTAAAAGATTCCTAGATCATCTTAAAGTAACTTCCTCTGAAGAACCTATAACAATCATGAGTGATAGTCAATCATCAATAGCTTATACTAAGGATCCCAAGTTCCATAGTAAGACTAAGCATATTGACATCAAGTATCATTATGTTAAAGACATGGTTGCACGAGGAGAGGTGAACTTAAAGTATATTTCTACGCATGACATAATAGCAGATCCGTTGACAAAAGCTATCACTAGAGATGTGTTTGAGAGACACGTTAAATATTTTGGTTTGCATAGATTTTAGATTGTACTTTGCTTATCATGTAATTTAAACATGATTTGTTATATGTTTATTTTCAATAAATATGTGAATGTTCATTTGGCAATACACAATGTGTTAGTATTAAATGTATGTGACATTTAAAGTATGTTGGACAGAGAAGTAACCCACTCATATGGGTGTTTACCCTAATTTTGTTAAATGAGTTTAACAAAGATTAAGATGAGGTAGTATTTTAAATAAACAAGGGAGTTACGAGAGCCCGTTTAATATACGTATGCCGTCTTGCTTAAGTATTAGATAAGTTCTAATTTAAGTGCAAGATAAAATCTTACATTTCATTTCATGATTTGTAAGTAGATTTATATAATCTTTAAAAGGAGAATTAAAGGCAATTCTTCTTAATTTTGTCTTTATGGCCAGAAGCAACCTCAATTAAGTATTAAGGTTTGGTATTGAGGTACACCTAAATGTGTAGCTTTTGTATGGTGTTAAATATATAATTATAATCATTTTGAAGCATATGCTCTTTTTAAGAAAAAAATGAATACCATAACGCATGATTCATACAATGCGGATGAAACCCGACCGGGGATGGGAAGTTATAAAAATAATTAAATGATCTCAACCTTCCCTATTGTGAGACCTGTTTCATAAATTTATAGTTTTTGAAAACCTAACCTTAAGACCTGGGGCATATTTCTAAGTATGGTTTGATGTGGCTATTTTGGAAAAATCTCTAAAAGTTTATGTGAGATACGGCCTAGAGAAATTGACTGGATAAGCGAGTTAAACCATATGATAAGAATAGTGTATAAAGGCAAGATTACTGAAAGACTAAATTCAATGTTTCTATTATTCACTGGCTAGCCTATTATGAGTGCCATAAGTGGTGCATGCATAATAGTGGACATAGAATATTGCTAAGAGATCAAGAGGTAGTAGTGAATGTAAAAAAGTATTATGGGGTAAGGCATATGTCAAGATATAGGATCTACTATCGAGACGCTATATATCTCTAACAAGTGTATAGTATAAGTGCTCTCGTTATATGTTGGTCGCACGATCTATTTATCAGTATAAATGGGATAAAAATTGAATATGTTCAGTCATGTGCGAGTGGGAGATGTTAGATTAAATACACCCATGACTTAATCTGTTTAAGTTTTGAATATGGATATTATAGACTCCTAATCAAAGTCTATTACCTACTCTTTTATTGAGAATGAGTGTTATATTTTATATACGTAATACAACATAAAACACAATTGACAGAACTCTCTCTACATACCAAAAATACTCTGTGTATTTTTTTCTCCCATTCTAGTTCATTCCAGTGATATTTAGATTGTGAAGATAATAGTCTTTGCTCTAGTAGTCAGTAATCTATATCTCTTTGTAATTTATTATTCCTCCCTCTTTTCCTTTCAATTTTTAATATTTTTAATATTATTTTTCTCTTTTTCACTCACTATGTATTTCCTTTTTAGTATTTTTATTTTAATAATTTAGTTTTAGTATTTTGTTAAAAAAAATATATCTACTATTTTTATCTTATAATTATAATTAATCATTAGATAATAAGAATTAATTAACTTAGTTTTAGTTATTTTAATTAAACTTTAATAAAATTATTGTTATAAATTAATTTTTTCTTTTTTGAGTAATCACGTTAGCTAATTAATTATTTTTAATTCTATTATTTCTATCTATTAAAAAAAAATTCTATACTATTTTTAATTTATGATTAGCCCCAAACCGTACCAAACTAAATTTTTTAACTAATTTGGTATGGTACTAGATATTTAAAAAAAAAAACGAACCGAGAACCGTACCGAACCAAAAACTGAATATAGCACCGAATATATATATATATATATATATATATATAGTGAAATTAATTATTTATATTATCAAGCAATATATATTTTAATGAGTTAAATAATATTATTATAATTATTATTTTATTGTATATTAATTTATATAAACATATATTATGATAACCTAGATGACGTAATTTTGCACAAAACTATGTCGTTTTGTCCAAAACTATGCCGTTTTAATTAAATTAAGTAGTGACTTTACAAACAACGAATAAGAAAAAGTTAAGTCGTTTTTATTAATTAAAATACATTGTTATTATTATATTTAATAACTTATTAATTTTTATTTTTTGAAAGTAATCTTAATGGTATTATTTCAAATTAATGAAGTAAATAATATTATTAGTCTTATTAGCCTTTTAATAGTTTTTTCAAGTATCATGAGTAATTTTATTTAGAGTTTTGGAAGGGAAATAACCTTAATTTTATATTTTATAATGGTTCTCTTGAAGGATTAAGAGAGCAGTGATATATTATATTGATTTCAATTTATTTTTATTGAACATTGTCTATAACTAACTAACATGTATGGATAATTAGATATTTTATTTGGTAAATAATTAGTTTACATGACTATCTTTATTAAGAAAAAATTACATTAAATTATAATTTTAATAGAGATATAGAAATTTTTTTTGTCTGTTATTAATCCCTAAAATAAAATAGTGAAAATATTTTATATACTTTAAAGACTTGACTATTTCTTTGGATAGATAAATTTTTTTTTCTTAAAATTAATCTTATGATAATATCTATCAATATTGGTTTTTTATTATTATTAAATATAAAATAATATTGTTATTATTCTCAATTTAGTACTATAAAATTTGTTTAAATTTCTGAATTTTTGAACCGCACCGTACCATACCATACCAATCCGTTATGAAAGAACCGAATCCCCGTACTAAACCGTACCGAAAAAATAGTATGGCACGGTATGAAGATTTTAAAATTTGGTATTGGTACTGGAGATTTTATTTTTAAAATTCTTGAAATTTGGTACGGTATTGGAGATTTTTAATCTCCGAATTTTTCCGACCTGTACTCACCCCTAATATATATATGCATCTCATACAAGAGTCTTAAAACAAATAAATAATCCGATAAAGATTATTCTAATTTGTTTTCTAACCAAACATAAATTCTATCTACTCTCACAAATACAAATAAATAAATAAAAGGCATAATACATTTGCGGCCCTTGTACTTGTCATTTTTTGTTAGTTTGACATAGCTACATATATTTTTTCCATTTCAACAAACCCAATAGAAACTTAATGACCTAATTTTCTTCCTTTAATGCCTTGATTTCTTTTTCCTAGATTGATATTGATGATCGTCGATTGGGCTCTCATGATTCGTTAGGCTCTTGTGATCAGGCTCTTATGATTGGCTACCTATTTTCTTTCCTTCCTACATGAAAATGCTCAATCCCTCCATGATAATTGGTTAGAAAGCTTCAATAGATGAACTTCATGATAGTTTGAGTTTATTGATTAAATCCTATCAAGATGCCTACCACACATTAACTGACATAGAGTCAAAGAAAAAAGAAAAACATAAGGTGGATGAGGCTGTGAACAGAATTATGGCTGGTATTAAGAGGGAAAATAGGCTAGCATTGAAGCTAGTCCCTTTATCTCATCTTTGGAAAAAGAATTGAACAAGATCAAGGCTGAACTTAAGGAAAAGAGGCTAGAATTATAGAGTCTTCAAGCTGCTGAAAAGGAAAGGGTTACTTTTGCTAATTCTATGGCCAATCGCCTTACCACATTGGGAAAGAAGATATCTGATTTGAGAAACACTGTCAAAAAATGTAAGGAAAATAAAAATCGGCCAAGCTAAAGAAGTAAAATGCCTCTAAGGCACTTGAAGATTCCTTAAAAGGTTTTAAAGAATGAGAACTTTATAATAAGCCTTTCTATGTTAATCTTGATCTTCTAAATTTTTGGACAAATTAAATTTATAATGATATATGTATTTTTTCAACTATTTCTTAATTTGACCAGTCTTAGTTTTATTTTACTAATGCATGTTATTAATTATAGTTTCCAATTGAATCATTAGCCAAACATTTGTATGTAATCTTACATGTAATTTACTTCAGCGACTAAGATTAATTAAGCCAAAGCTTTTAAAATGATATTGATAGTGACATATCAAAGAAAAACTTGAAGTTCAAGTAACCTTAATTGATGGTGACTAATTACAAGTCCATTTAATTGCTCTTGTTTTTAGTTTCTTTATGAAGTCATTCCATTACACTTGATGCTAACTGATCAGTTATCAAAGTCTGAATGAAATAATGAAAATGCCTTTTTATAAATAGAATGCAAAAATGACAAAGTCAAAATATAGCCATAACATAATTAGCTTAGGGCACATCACTAACACCACCACCCTTAGGGAAACATTTTGACTTTCTTACTTTAGGTATGCCTCATTCATTCTAGTGAATGTCTTCATTATCACCCACAAATTCTACTTAAAAGTCTTATTCATTTGCTGGAAAGAATTTTTCATAGAGACGTAAAAGACAAAAGTAGTTAGAACCTGAAGTTGTAGATATTCAAGGAAGATCAAAAGAGCATTTACCTTGTAGACATTTTCATTCATCAAGTTATTATCAAAGGAGATTATTGGAGACTCTAAATTCATTTTTAAGTGTTTCTAACTCTTCCTTTTTATAATTATTTTATTGTTTGAATATTGTTTATTCGTGTTTATGTTATTATTAATTATGAATTTGGTTAATTGCTTAGTAGGTTGGAATTGTAATGGATGATAGTTTCAATGAATTATATTAATTGTTTTATGTTATTGAATGAATAATTTGATTTCAATTGAGTACTTAAATGTGTTGTACATGCTTGATCACTATATATGATGTTTTAGTCGAATATTCACAACGAGAGTTGGGATATTTGATGGAAATACATTTGATTTCACTTTAAGGATGGGAAAGTACCTGGAGACAAGAAATCCACTTTGAGGGATCAAAGAATTGGCAAAGAATTTCATGTTTTTTATTTATCTCTACAATGACACGAGAGTGCTTGTAGACTCTAGATGGAAATGCCCTTATTTGACAACGAGAGTTGCTCTTAAGGATTTTAGGTCATATTCTCCAATTATTGCATTCATAGTTAATATAATTGTTTTGTGTGAATAATTCATTGTTCTATTCTATGTTGTAATCTCCACCTATATTTTCTTTGAATATTGTTGTTATTATATTTTTGTTTAATTGCATGTTTTAGTTAATTTGTTATTTAATTAGATTTATAATTTGATTTATCATAACTTGATTTTTGGTAAGCCTATTCATCTTAGTATTTATCCGATTAATACTTGATTTCCCCGTATTCCCTGTGTTCGATCCATTGCTTATCTTATATTTAGCCATTGAAGCTAGGGTATACATTCTAACCCACATCAGAATTTGGCGCCATTGCCGAGGAATAAAAATTTTTGAAATTAAGATTAGTTTAGGATAGAGAAAAGTTGCTTTAGGATTTTAGATAGCTTTATTATTTTTAATTTTCTTGTTTTGATTATTTTCTATATATTTTTATACTTTTATTTTCGTTGTATTTGTGATTTTCTATGCGACGTGCTCATAGTTCTTGTAATATTTTATTCTTTGACCCTAAAATTGAATGTACTTTTCATCATTTGCATAGGGAACAAAGATAAGTAAATATGGCTGAATCGCAAAGAAGAACTCTAGGAAATTTTGCCATATCAGACATCACTGAAAATTCTGGAGGAATTGTAGCTCCAACTATTGCCAACAACAATTTTGAATTCAAGTTAAGTGTCATCCAAATGGTGCAAAATAATCAGTTTGAAGGATTGCCTGGAGAGGATCCATATGCTCACATCCTCACTTTTTTTAATGTGTGTGCAACCTTCAAGATCAACAATGTTTCAAATAATGCAATAAAGCTATGGTTGTTTCCATTTTCTATGAGGGACAAAGCTCAAATTTAGCTTGCTAGTTTACCTATCAATTCTATCACTACATGGGATTAATTGAAGTAAGCTTTCCTTCATAAGTATTTCCCACCACATAATATAGCTAAGCTTCGCAATGAGAGTAGCACTTTCAAGTAAAATAAGGAAGATACACTTTATGCAGCTTGGGAGAGGTTCAAAGAGCTTCAAAGGCAATGTCCTCATCATTGGTTGCCCGATTGGATAATTCCTAAAATTTTCTACAATGGGCTATCCGATGATGCTAGGAGCATTGTAAATGCAGCCTCTAGTGGTAAATGGATGAATAAGAAACCAACGGAAGCTACTATTTTATTGGAAGAACTAGCATCTCAAGGCTACATGGGTGATGAAAGTACTTTGGCAAAAGGAAAAGGAATGCTTGAGTTAGATAGAATAAATATGTTGAATGCCAAGGTGGATGCTTTGACAAATCTTGTAAGTAAAGCTTAAATTAATTCGGTTGAAAAAGCAAGCTCAACTTGTGAATTACGTGGAGGTCCTCATTCATATGATGAATGCAATGTAAGTTCAAGTGGGAAAGTAAACTATTTGCAAGGAGGTTTCAACCAAAGAAATGGACCAATCTCAAACACCTATACCCCTCAGTGGAGGAACCATCCCAATTTTTCATGGTCTAAACCTTTACAACTTTACCCAAACATAAACCACAAAATCTACTTGGATTTCCTATGAAACAATAAGCTTTCAATCCTACCCAACACAGATCCATCCTTGAAAATTTGATGGAGCAATTTATTAACAAATAAATTACCATCAATAAGCAAAGTGAGGAGCAATTCAAGAAAATTAACTCTAAGCTTGAACAACTTGCTACTCATAACCGCATCCTAGAAACTCAAATTGCTCAACAAGCCTCTTCTTCCAATTCTAAACCATTGGAAAAGCTTCCTAGCCAACTGGAGTTTGCATTAAAAGAGACTTGCCAAGTAATTACTTTGAGGAGTGGTAAAGAGGTTGAAAATATTGATGGTAAGGGTAAAAAAGTGATTGATAATGATGAAGTGGTAGAGGTAGAGGCTAGTAAGGGAGATGATGATGTTATTGTTAGTAGTAAGGGTGATGATGAAGGTGTTAAGAAGAGTTAAAAGGAAGACACCATACCCAAAGATGATGAACCCAATGTAGATCTTAAAACACTACCTTTTCCTTAAAGGTTCATTAGGCATACATTGGACAAGCAATTTGGAAAATTTCTTGATTATCTTAAGGAAATCACCATTACCATATCATTTATGGATGCTATTAAAGATATGCCCGCATAGGGCAAGTTTTTGAAGGATATTATTAACCATAAGAGCAAGCTTGATGAGTATGGATTAGTTTCTCTTGTTGAAAAATCCAAGGCTATGTACTCCAAGTCTCCACCAAAGCTTAAGGATCCAGGTTGTTTCACTGTTCCATGTGTAATTAGTAGTACTCATTTTGATAAAACTTTATGTGATATTGGTGCTAGTGTTAGTCTTATGCCTTGCTCCATCTATAAAAGGCTTGACTTAGGAAAGCTTAAAGCTACAAATATGTGTCTTTCCATGGCAAATAAATCTGTCACTTATCCACTTGGCATTCTTGAAAATATGCCAACCAAAATGGGTAAATTTGTTATACATATCGATTTTGTTATTTTGGACATGGAGGAAGATCTTGAAATTCTAATTTTATTTGGGAGACCATTTTTAGTGATGGCGGGTGTGATCATTGACATAAAGAGAGGTAAGATCACATTGGAAGTGAATAATGAGAGTATAGTATTTAATGTGTTCAAAATGATAAAGACTACACCAATTGAAGTGGCGAGTAGAATAGACTCACTTGATGTTATTGATGAATGTATTGATAAAGTGATATATGAGTGTATAAGGCAAAATCCTATTGAGCCATTCATGATGCAAGAAGCTCAGGTGCAACTCATAGAAGCTACTTCATACTTTCCTCCTTACAGAACTTTAAGGTTTGAACCATTAAGGAGGGATGATGATCCAAAGTCTACTTCACCAAATGAAGAATTAAAGCTAGAGCTTAAGCCTTTACCATCCAATCTAAAATATACATTTCTTGACTCTAACTTTAAATTTTCTTTTATTTTGAATTCATTTTTACCTAAAAATAATGTTAATACTTTATGTGATGTGTTACTTAGTCATAAAGGTGCTATTGGTTATTCTATAAATGATTTAAAGGGTATTAGCCCTAATGTGTGTATGCATAGAATCCTTTTAGAGGATGATGTTAAGCTTTCCATTGAAGGTCAAAGGAGATTAAATCCCACTCTTAAAGATGTGGTTAGGAAAGAGGTAATTAAGTTTCTTGATAATAGTATTATATATTCCATTAGTGATAGCAAGTGGGTAAGTCCAGTTCAAGTTGTCCCTAAAAAGGGTGGCTTAATGGTTGTGAAAAATGAATCTAATGATTTAGTGCCCACTAGAACTGTCACTGGATGGCATATGTGCATTGATTATAGAAAGCTTAACAATGCAACTAGGAAAGACCATTTTCCTTTACCATTTATCAACCAAGTTTTGGAACGATTGGCTAATTTTTCTTATATTTGCTACTTATATTTAGTGGTTTTTACCAAATACCTATTTATCCCGATGACCAACCTAAGACCACTTTTACATGTCCCTATGGTACTTTTGCATTTAGACGCATGCCTTTTAGGCTATGTAATGCTCCCGTTACATTTCAAATATACATGTTCTCCATTTTTAGTGATCTAATTAATGATTGGGTAGAGATTTTTATGGATGATTTTAGTGTTTATGGTGCTAACTTTTCAAATTGTCTAGAAAATCTTTCTAAAGTACTTGAGAGGTGAAAAGAGCAGAAATTAGTGCTAAATTGGGAGAAATGTCATTTCATGGTACAAGAAGGCATTGTTCTAGGCCATATGGTGTCAAAGCATGGTATTGAAGTTGACAAGGCAAAAATTGAAGTCATAGTTAATTTGCCACCTCCAAAATATATCAAAGATGTGAGAAGTTTTCTAGGACATGCAGGATTTTATAGAAGATTCATTAAAGACTTCCCTAAAATTGCTAAACCATTGTATAACTTGTTAGCAAAAGAGGCAATTTTTGAGTGTAATGAAGCATGTTTTGATTCCTTTGAAAAGCTTAAGAAAGCTCTTGTTTCAACTCCTATTTTGCAGCCACCTAATTAGGAATTACCATTTAAGATTATATGTGATGCTAGTAATTATGCTGTGGGGGCTATTTTATGCCAAAGAAAGGAAGGGAAGCCTTATGTGATCTACTCTACTAGCAAGCTTCTTGATGGTGCTCAAATCAATTACGCTACCACTGAAAAAGAGCTTCTTACCATTGTTTATGCTTTTGACAAATTTAGAGCATATCTTGTTGGCCAAAAGGTGATTGTCTACTCGGATCATGCTGCTCTCAAATATCTTTTTAGTAAGAAAGATGCCAAGCTAAGGTTGCTTTGGTGGATTTTGATGCTTCAAGAGTTTGATTGGGAGGTTAGAGATAAGAAGGGTAGTGAGAATCTTGTGGCGGATCATTTGTCAAGGCTAGATCAAGAAGGATTAAAGAAGCAAGATGATGGTGTACCTATCAATGACACATTCTCGGGTGAACAACTCCTACAAATTGTTAAAAAGGAACTTCTATGGTATGCGGATATTGCTAACTACCTAGTAAGTGGAGTTTTTCCTTATGGTATGGATTTTAGACAGAAAAAGAGATTCTTGCATGATGTCAAATTCTATTATTGGGAAGAACCACTATTATACAAGAGGTGTGGAGACAGTTTGAAAAGAAAATGTGTTCCATAAGATGAAGTTCCGGATGTTCTAAGACATTGCCATTCCATGGAGGTTGGTGGACATTTTGGTGCATCTAGGACAGCATCTAAGGTATTCTTATCTAGATTTTGGTGGCCTACATTATTTAAAGATGCCCAAGATTTTGTGCTCACTTATGATAGATGTCAAAGAACGGGTAACATTTCTAAGAAGCATGAGATGCCTTTGAGTGATATTCTAGAGGTAGAAATTTTTTATTTTTAGGGTATCGATTTTATGGGACCATTTCCAAGTTCTTTAGGCAATAAATACATCCTTATCATGGTGGATTATGTCTTTAAATGGGTAGAAGATATTCCATCCATTATAAATAATGCCAAGGTTGTCAAGAAAATGCTTAAAAAGAACATATTCTCTAGGTTTGGTACTCCAAGAGCATTGATTAGTGATGGCAGTTCTTCCTTATCACTTTTGAAGAAGTATGGTGTTACTCACAAGGTAGCTACTCCATACCACCCTCAAACTAGTGGTCAAGTTGAAGTAAGTAATAGAGAATTCAAATGGATTTTGGAAAAGACAGTTTCAGCTTCGAGAAAGGATTGGGCATTAAAGATTGATGATACATTATAGGCATATAGAACAGCTTTTAAAACTCCTATTGGTCTCAGTCCATATCAATTAATCTATGAGAAGTCTTGTCACTTGCCGGTTGAGCTTGAACATAAAGCTTATTGGGCAACAAAAGCATTGAATTTTAATTTAATGAAAGCAGGTAAAAAAAGGCTCATTCAACTTAATGAATTGGAGGAATTGTAGATGAATACCTACGAAAATGCTAAGATCTATAAGGATTGAAGCAATGGCATGATAAGCACATTCAAAAAAATGAGTTTTATGAAGGGAAGCTTATTCTTTTATCAATTCAAGACTTAAACTCTTTCCCGGAAAGTTGAAATCAAGGTGGTCAGATCCATTCCAAATTGTTAAAGTTTTTCCTTATGGTGCTATCAAGATTACAAATGAAAGGATGAAACTTTTAAAGTTAATGGTCATCGTTTAAAGCCTTATATTGTTAGTGATCAATTGGAGAAAGGGATCTCCATTCCACTCATTTCTCTACCTTAATCTTCATAGAGGTAATGGTTAAGCTATAGACCTCAATTTAGCATTCACTTATTTATTCATTTCTTATTTAGTATAGTTCTATTTGCTTTATCTTCTATATTTCATTTCTTTCATTTTTTTTAGTTTTTATTTTATTTTCTATATTTTTTAGTTTTTATTTTAGTATAGTTTTACTACTCATTTTATTTTAGAATTAGGTTTAATATTTGTTTTATTAAAAGTATATTTGTTTTCTAAAAAAATGATTTTGTATAAATATGTATTTTTCCAATACACATTTTACATTCACATTTTGAAAATTTGAAGTTTTCATTTTAAAATTTTCACAATAATTCTTTAAACTTTCATTTCCCCCTATTTTTATTTTTGTCTTTACTCTATTCTTATTTTTAAATTCCTAACATTCATTCATTTTTTTTTACTCTTTACACACTCTCTACTCTACATTTCTCTCTTTCTTTTCTCTAAATATTTTATCTTCTTCTTCTCTACACATTTCTTTTTATTTTTATTTTTGCATTTTCTTTTATCTTTATTTCACTATGAAGAAATCTTCCAAATCTTCTAAAGCTTCAAAGGGTAAAGCCATCATTTAAAGTGAGGAAGAAGACCAACCTATTGACCTTGCTCCAAAGTATGAGGCCCCTTTCCCTATTTTTCAAGATTTTGAAGGTGGTAGGTATATTCTAAGTAAAACTAGAGATGTTGTAGGTTCTAAATTTTTGCCTAAGTCTATTGTTAAAAAAATGGACATGACTAATGTTATGGATAAATTGTTGAAGTCAATAGGACTTAAAAAATTTATTGATTTGGAAAATGATTTTTATGTGCAATTGACTCAAGAATTTTATTGTTCTTTGGTTATAAATGACATGGACAAAACTGCTATAGACTTTTGCATGCTAGGCCATACTTACCAAGTGAATCCTACTTTCATGAAAAATATGTTTGGTTTTGCTAAGGATGGTGTTTGTAAAATGTGAAGTGATTTTAGTCCACGTCATTTTTGGGCATTTTTTACGGTTTTGCCTCCTTATTTTGATACTAAAAAAGGATCGGCTATGTATATTAAAGACCATAAGTATTGGCTTTTGCATAAGATACTTGCATGTCTTATTTTTGGCAAATCAAAAGGTAATAGGGTGTCCTTATAAGAATTATTTTTGATGTGGTGTGTTCATGAAAAGAAACCAATTTGTTGGACTCATTGGCTTCTTAATCAAATGATTGATTGTTCTAACCATTCTCAAGGTCCTTTGACACATGGTCATGTCATTACTCAAATTGTACTTTCTTTTGATGTCTCACAATCTTCCTTGTCAAGTATGAGATGTGTTAGGCTAATTCACTTTGCCAAGTAAGCTTTCACCCATGGTGAAGTCATTCATACCAACTTCAACCTCAAGCATGCACGAGAGCATTCTTGTTAGATCAAACGAGATCAAAATCCACAAATGGTGCAGGCGGTGGAGGAAAGTGAGGAAGAACATCATAAGAGTGACCACAATGCAAGTGAGGAGGATGTTGCACCACCCCCATCAAATAACTTTTGAGAATATAGCTTTTGGTGGAGGAGTCTCTAGTACTCCTAGTGATTTGGCTTTATGGCAACAAGTTCTCCATGGTCAACAAACCATGATGCAACAATTGGAGCATCTTAATTCTAGGACACACCATACGGAATGTTGGCAAAGGTGCATGTCTCACAAGATTGATCGCCTTATTGAGCGTAGTGGGTATCAAATTGATTCTTCACCACCATCGCCATAATAAGATTGAGGAAGAATTTCTTAACTCTTTTCTCTACACTTATATTTTTCTTGATTGTCTTTCTTGTGTTTGCATGGTCACATTAAGGACAACGTATGAATTTAAGTGTAACGTTCGTCATTTTAGAAGTACTGTTCATGCATAGTAAATTACATGACATGTGGCATAGAATTATGAGTTGCATATATATGGGACATATGCATTTTGGTAGAGAGGGGTGTGAGTGAAAGATAAGTTTAGACCTT